>CAUDMG010002615.1:747500-960000 GCA_958450375.1 Homarus gammarus | reverse complement strand
AAGGGTTCCTGGTGGTGGTGGTGGTGGTGGTGATACAGAGGGAAGGGTTCCTGGTGGTGGTGGTGGTGGTGGTGGTGATACAGACAGCGGGGTTCCTGGTGGTGGTGGTGGTGATACAGAGAGAAGGGTTCCTGGTGGTGGTGGTGGTGGTGGTGATACAGAGGGAAGGGTTCCTGGTGGTGGTGGTGGTGGTGATACAGACAGAGGGGTTCCTGGTGGTGGTGATGGTGATACAGAGAGAAGGGTTCCTGGTGGTGGTGGTGGTGGTGGTGATACAGAGGGAAGGGTTCCTGGTGGTGGTGGTGGTGGTGGTGGTGGTGATACAGACAGAGGGGTTCCTGGTGGTGGTGGTGACACAGACAGAATGGTTCATGGTGGTGGTGGTGATACAGAGAGAATGGTTCCTGGTGGTGATGGTGATATAGACAGAAGGGTTCCTGGTGGTGGTGGTGGTGGTGGTGGTGGTGATACAGACAGAGGGGTTCCTGGTGGTGGTGGTGACACAGACAGAATGGTTCAAGGTGGTGGTGGTGATACAGAGAGAATGGTTCCTGGTGGTGATGGTGATATAGACAGAAGGGTTCCTGGTGGTGGTGATGATACAGTCAGAAGGGTTCCTGGTGGTGGTGGTGATACAGACGGAAGGGTTCCTGGTGGTGGTGGTGGTGATACAGACAGAATGGTTCCTGGTGGTGGTGGTGATACAGACAGAATGGTTCCTTGTCATGGTGGTGATGAAGTCAGAAGTGTTCCTGGTGGTGGTGGTGATACAGACGGAAGGGTTCCTGGTGGTGGTGGTGATATAGATAGAGTGGTTCCTGGTCGTGGTGGTGATGCAGTCAGAAGGGTTCCTGGTGGTGGTGGTGGTGATACACACGGAAGGGTTCCTGGAGGTGGCGGTGATACATTCAGAAGAGTTCCTGGTGGTGGTGGTGGTGGTGATAAAGAAGGAAGGGTTCCTGGTGGTGGTGGTGATAAAGACTAAAGGGGTTCTGGTGGTGGTGGTGATATAGACAGAAGGGTTCTTGGTGGTGGTGGTGGTGGTGATAAAAACTAAAGGGGTCCTGGTGGTGGTGTTGGTGGTGATATAGACAGAAGGGTTCTTCGTGGTGGTGGTTTTGGTGGTGATACAGAAAAAAGGGGTCCTGTTGGTTGTGGTGATACAGTCAGAAGAGTTCCTGGTGGTGGTGGTGGTGGTGATACAGAAGGGTTCTTGGTGGTGGTGGTGATATAGACAAAAGGGGTCCTGGTGGTGGTGGTGGTGATAGACAGAAGGGTTCCTGGTGGTGGTGGTGGTGGTAATACAGACAGAAGGGGTCCTGGTGGTGGTGGTAGTGGTGGTAGTACAGACAGAAGGGATGTGGTGGTGGTGGTGTTGGTGATACAGACGGGAGGGTTCTTGGTTTTGGTGGTGATGATACAGACACAAGGGTTCTTGGTGGTGGTGGTGGTGATGGTGAAACAGAATGAGGGTTTCCTGGTAGTGGTGATGGTGATACAGACAGAAGGATTCCTGGTGGTGGTGGTGGTGGTGGTGTTGATGGTGATACACACAGAAGGTGTCATGATGGCGGTGGTGGTGGTGGTGGTGGTGGTAATACAGACAGAAGGGTTCCTGGTGGTGGTGATGATACAGTCAGAAGGGTTCCTGGTGGTGGTGGTGATACAGACAGAAGGATTCTTGGTGGTGGTAATATAGACAGATGGGCGTCCTGGTGGTGGTGGTGGTAGTGTTGCAGACAGATTTTGCCCTGGTGGTGGTTGTGGTGGTGATACAGACAGAAGGATTCCTGGTGGTGGTGATACAGAGAGATGTGGTCCTGGTGGTGGTTATGGTGGTGATACAGACAGAAGGATTCCTGTAGGTGGTGATACAGACAGATGGGCTTTCTGGTGGTTGTAGTGGTGATACAGACAGATCTGGTCCTGGTGGTGGTTGTCGTGGTGATACAGACAGATGTGGTCCTGGTGGTGGTTATCATGGTGATACAGACAGAAGGATTCCAGGTGGTGGTTGTGGTGATATAGACAGATGTGGTCCTGGTGGTGGTGTTATAGACACATGTGGTCCTGGTGGTGGTTGTGGTGGTGATGCAGACAGAAGGAGTCTTGGTGGTGGTGATACAGGCAGCAGGATTTTTGGTGGTGGTACTGCAGACAGATGGGCGTCCTGATGGTGGTGGTGGTGGTGTTACAGACAGATGTGGTCCTGGTGGTGATAGTGGTGGTGATACAGACAGAAGGATTCCTGGTGGTTTTTGTTGTGATAGACAGATGTGGTACTGGTGGTGGTTGTGTTGGTGATACAGACAGAAGGATTCCTGGTGGTGGTGGTGTGTTACAGACAGATGGGGTCCTGGAGGTGGTTGTGGTGGTGATACAGACAGATGGGCGTCCTGGTGGTGGTGGTGGTGATACAGACAAAGGTGGTCCTGGTGGTGGTTGTGGTGGTGATACAGACAAAAAGATTCCTGGTGGTGGTGGTGATACAGACAGATGTGGTCCTGGTGGTGGTGTTATAGACACATGTGGTCCTGGTGGTGGTTGTGGTGGTGATACAGACAGAAGGAGTCTTGGTGGTGGTGATACAGGCAGCAGGATTTTTGGTGGTGGTAATGCAGACAGATGTGCGTCCTGGTGGTGGTGGTGGTGGTGTTACAGACTGATGTGGTCCTGGTGGTGATAGTGGTGGTGATACAGACAGAAGGATTCCTGGTGGTGGGTGTGGTGATAGACAGATGTGGTCCTGGTGGTGGTTGTGTTGGTGATACAGACAGAAGATTTTCTGGTGGTGGTGATACAGACAGAAGGATTCCTGGTGGTGGGTGTGGTGATAGACAGATGTGGTCCTGGTGGTTGTGGTGGTGGTGGTACAGACAAAAGGATTCCTGGTGGTGGTGATGCAGACAGATGGGCGTACCGGTGGTGGTTGTTGTACAAACAGTTTAGGTCCTGTTTGTGTTTGTAATTCAGACGGAAGGGTTCCTTGTGGTGGTGATGGTGATGGACATAATGGTTCCTGGTGGTGGTGGCGATACAGATGGAATAGTTCCTGGTGGTGGTGATACAGACAGAAGGGTTCTTGGTGGTTGTGGTGAAATAGACAGAAGGGTTCCTGGTGGTGGTGATAAAGACAGATGGGGTCCTGGTGGTGGTGATGGTGGTGGTGGTGATACAGGCAGAAGGGTTCCCGGTGGTGGTTGTGGTGGTGATACAGACAGATGTGGTTCTTGTGGTGGTTGTGGTGGTGATACAGACATAAGGATTCCTGGTGGTGATGGTGATACAGATAGAAGTATTCCTGGTGGTGGTGGTGATACATACAGAAGTGTTTCTGGTGGTGGTGGTGGTGATACAAACAGATGTAGTCCTGGTGGTGGTTGTGGTGTTAATACAGACAGAAGGATTGCTGGTGGTGGTGATACAGACAGTTGGGCGTCGTGATGGGGGTGGTGGTGATACAGACAGATGTGGTCCTGGTGGTGGTTGTAGTTGTGATACAGACAGAAGGATTCCTGGTGGTGATGATACAGACAGATGGGCGTCCTGGTGGTGGTGATAGAGACAGACGTGGTCCTGGTGGAGGTTGTAGTGGCGATACAGACAGAAGGATTCCTGATGGTGGTGATACAGAAAGATGGGCGTCCTGGTGGTGGTGGTGGTGTTACAGACAGATGTGGTCCTGGTGGTGGTTGTAGTGGTGATACAGACAGAAGGGTTCCTGGTGGTGGTGATGCAGACAGAAGGGGTCCTGGTGGTGGTGGTCGTGGTGATACAGACAGAAGGGTTCCTGGTGGTGGTGGTGATACAGGCAGATGTAGTCCTGGTAGTGGTTGTGGTGGTGATACTGACAGAAGGATTCCTGGTGGTGGTGATGCAGACAGATGGGCGTCCTGGTGGTGGTGATACAGACAGATGTGGTTGTAATGATTGTTTTTCAGACCACAGCTTACAGCCCAGAACATTACAACACATGTAGCAGGGAGTATTGTACATGCCTCATGGTACCCCCACTTACCAAGTTGACACACCCTGGGTCAGGACCCAAGGGACCTGACCTCGTCCACTAATTGCTTAAGTTAGCCGGGTGACATGAAACCACACCTAGTCAAGACACACCCGGGCATGATCACGCACCTGGGCAAACACAGCTGTCCAGATGTAACCAGTTTAGTTTTAACTGGGAGAGGTCATCTGCCAGGTGGTTGTCCCCCATATAAAGTGCCTACAGTCCCGTCCACGGGCCTCATTTCGCTGATTCGTCATTGCCATTCTAGCTACACCAGTCATTCCCAATTCATATTCAGACAACTGTCACAACACTATCGATGGAAGACAGAGTCAAGCTCGTCAATAGTCGAGGTGGGGAGGGAGACTTCCCTCCCCAGCCTCGCGTCACCAGCTAAGCAGAGTCTCCCATTGGAGACAGTCTAGAAGCACCTGCTGGGCCTCCCACAAGTCACACATAAGAACATAAGAACAGAAGAATGGAGGAAACTACAGCGGGCCTATTGGCCCATACTGGGCAGTCCCGTTTACACCCAACCCCTATTGCTCATATAAGCATCCAACCTATGTTTGAAGCTATTCAGCGTATTCGAGTTGTGAGACTTTGTCAGAGCTATCCATAGGGTGAGTTACTTACGTTGGAAGTGTATTCATTTCATGTTTGTGTCCGAGAGTCAGTGTCTAGTAGCGTTAATATAATGTTCGAGTAATGTGTCCATGCCACGTATGAGCTAGTAACTTTGATATAATGTTCTATTAATGTGCCAATGTCATTTAGTGAATAATAAATAGTTGTATTAGCGGTGTTTACAAAATGTCCCTTAAGAACGTAATAAAAGTGTAAATAACTAACCGGCCAAACAACCAAACTTCCTCTCTTGACATTCCCTACTACTATATATACTTCTACCTTTAAAACCTCTCATTACATGGTCCTGGTGGTGGTTGTGGTTGAAATACAGACAGAAGGATTCCCGGTGGTGGTTATACAGACAGATGGGCGTCATGGTGGTGGTGGTGGTGGTGTTACAGACAGAAGTGGTCCTGGTGGTGCTTGTGGTGGTGATACAGACAGAAGGATTCCTGGTGGTGGTGATACAGACAGATGGACGTCCTGGTGGTGGTGGTGGTTACACGGACAGAAGTGGTCCTGGTGGTGGTTGTGGTGGTGATACAGACAGAAGGATTCCTGGTGGTGGTGATACAGACAGATGGGCGTCGTGGCGGTGGTGATACAGACAGATGTGGTCCTGGTGGTGGGTGTGGTGGTGATACATACAAAAGGATTCCTGGTGGTGGTGATATAGACAGATGGACGTCGTGGTGGTGGTGATACAGACAGATGTGGTTCTCGTGGTGGTTGTAGTGGTGATACATACAGAAGGATTCCTGGTGGTGGTGGTGATACAGACAGATGGGCGTCCTGGTGGTGGTGGTGGTGGTGGTTATACAGACTGCAGTGGTCCTCGTGGTGGTTGTGGTGGTGATACAGAACGATGGGCGTCCTGGTGGTGGTGGTGATACAAACAGTTTAGGTTCTGGTGGTGTATGTAATTCAGACAGAAGGGTTCTTGTGGTGGTGATGGTGATGGACATAATGGTTCCTGGTGGTGGTGGTGATACAGACATAATAGTTCCTCGTGGTGGTTGTGGTATTGATACAGACAGAAGGATTCCTGATGGTGGTGATACAGACAGATGGGCGTCCTGGTGGTGGTGGTGATGGTTATACAGACAGATGTAGTCCTGGTGGTGGTTATACAGACAGATGTAGTCCTGGTGGTGGTTGTGGTGGTGATACAGACCGAAGGATTCCTAAAAGTGGTGATACAGACAGAAGGATTCCTTGAGGTGGTGATACAGACAGTTTAGGTCTTGGTGGTGTTTGTAATTCAGACAGAAGGGTTCTTTGTGGTGGTGATGGTGATGGACATAATGGGTCCTGGTGGAGGTGGTGATACAGACAGAAGGGCTCCTGGTGGTGGTGGTGGTGGTGATACAGACAGAAAGGTTCCTGGTGGTCGTGGTGATATAGACAGAAGTGTTCCTGGGGGTGGTGTTACAGACAGATGTGGTCCTGGTGGTGATGGTGGTGATACAGGCAGAAGGATTCTTGGTGGTGGTAGTGGTGGTGGTGATACAGTCTGATGAGTTCCTGGTGGTGGTGGTGGTGGTGATACAGACGGAAGGGTTCCTGGTGGTAGTGGTGGTGATACAGACAGAAGGATTCCTAGTGGTAGTGATACAGACAGATGGGCGTCCTGGTGGTGGTGGCGGCTGGTTATACAGACAGAAGTGGTCCTGTTGGTGGTGGTGGTGGTGATACAGACAGAAGGATTACTGGTGGTGGTGATGCAGACAGATGTGGTCCTGATGGTGGTTGTGGTAGTGATACATACAGAAGAATTCCTGGTGGTGGTACTACAGACAGACGGGCGTCCTGGTGGTGGTTGTGGTGGTGATGCAGAGAGAAGGATTCCTGGAGGTGGTGATACAGACAGATGAGCGTCCTGGTGGTGGTGGTGCTGGTTATACAGACAGATGTGGTCCTGTTGGTGGTGGTGGTGGTGATACAGACAGAAGGATTACTGGTGGTGGTGATGCAGACAGATGGGCGTTCTGGTTTTGTTGGTGGTTATACAGACAGAAATGGTCCTGGTGGTGGTTGTGGTGGTGATACAGACAGAAGTATTCCTGGTGGTAGTGGTGGTGATACAGACAAATGTGGTCCTGGTGGTGGTTGCGGTGGTGATACAGACAGAAGTATTCCTGGTGGTGGTGATACAGACAGATGGGCGTCTTGGTGGTGGTGATACAGACAGATGTGGTCCTGGTGGTGGTTGTGGTGGTGATGCAGACAGAAGGATGTCCTGGTGATGGTGATACAGACAGATGGTCGTCCTTGTGGTGGTGGTGGTGGTGGTGGTGTTATAAATAGATGTGGTCCTGGTGGTGCTTGTCGTGGTGATACAGACTGAAGGATTCCTAATGGTGGTGATACAGACAGATGGGATCCTGGTGGTGGTGGTGGTTTTGGTTGATACAGGCAGAATGGTTCCTGGTGGTGGTTGTGGTGGTGATGAAGACAGATGTCGTCCTGGTGGTGAGTGTGGTGGAGATACAGACAGAAGGATTCCTGCTGGTAGTGATACAGACAGATGGGGGTCCTGGTGGTGGTTGTGGTGGTGTTACAGACAGAAGGATTCCTGGTGGTGGTGATACAGACAGATGGGGTCCTGATGGTGGTGGTGGTGATACTGACAGATGTCGTCCTGGTGGTGGTTGTCGTGGTGATACAGACAGAAGGATTCCTGGTGGTGGTTGTGGTGGTGATACAGATAGAAGAGTTCCTGGTGGTGGTGGTGGTGGTGATACAGGCAGATGTGGTCCTTGGTGGTGGTTGTGGTGGTGATACAGACGGATGTCGTCCTAGTGGTGG
Organism: Homarus gammarus; assembly: GCA_958450375.1. Taxonomy (NCBI): domain Eukaryota; kingdom Metazoa; phylum Arthropoda; class Malacostraca; order Decapoda; family Nephropidae; genus Homarus; species Homarus gammarus. The sequence continues at coordinate 952,553 of CAUDMG010002615.1, read as the reverse complement.
TTGTGGTGGTGTTACAGACAGAAGGATTCCTGGTGATGGTGATACAGACAGATGGGCGTCCTGGTGGTGGTGATACAGACAGATGTGGTCCTGGTGGTGGTTGTGGTGGTGATACTGGCAGATGTCGTCCTGGTGGTGGTTGTCGTGGTGATACAGACAGAAGGATTCCTGGTGGTGGTGGTGGTGATACAGATAGATGTGATCCTGGTGGTGGTGATACAGCCAGATGGGCGTTCTGGTGTTGTTGGTGGTGATACAGACAGATGTGGTCCTGGTGGTGGTTGTGGTGGTGATACAGATAGAAGAATTCCTGGTGGTGGTGATACAGATAGATGGGCGTCCTGGTGGTGGTGATACAGACAGATGTGGTCCTGGTGGTGGTTGTGGTGGTGATACAGACAGAAGGATGTCCTGGTGATGGTGATACAGACAGATGGTCGTCCTTGTGGTGGTGGTGATGGTGGTGTTTTAAATAGATGTGGTCCTGGTGGTGCTTGTGGTGGTAATTCAGACTGTAGGATTCCTAATGGTGGTAATGCAGACAGATGGGGTCCTGGTGGTGGTGGTGGTTTTGGTTGATACAGGCAGAATGGTTCCTGGTGGTGGTTGTGGTGGTGATACAGACAGAAGGATTCCTGGTGGTGGTGGTGGTGGTGGTGGTGGTGATACAGGCAAATGGCTGTCCTGGTGGTGGTGCTGGTGATACTGACAGATGTCGTCCTGGTGGTGGTTGTGATGGTAATACAGACAGAAGAAATCCTGCTGGTGGTGATACAGACAGATGGGGGTCCTGGTGGTGGTTGTGGTGGTGATACAAACAGAAGGATTCCTGGTGGTGGTGGTGGTGGTGGTGGTGGTGATACAGGCAAATGGCTGTCCTGGTGGTGGTGCTGGTGATACTGACAGATGTCGTCCTGGTGGTGGTTGTCGTGGTGATACAGACAGAAGGATTCCTGTTGGTGGTGGTGGTGATTCAGATAGATGTGGTCCTGGTGGTGGTTGTGGTATTGATACAGACAGAAGGATTCCAAGTGGTGGTGATACAGACAGATGGGCGTCCTGGTAGTGGTGATAGAGACAGACGTGGTCTTGGTGGTGGTTGTGGTGGTGATACAGTAGAGGGATTCCTGGTGGTGGTGATACAGACAGATGGGCGTCCTGGTGGTGGTGGTGGTGATACAGACAGATGTGGTCCCGGTGGTTGTTGAGGTGGTGATACAGACAGAAATATTCCTGGTGGTGGTGATACAGACAGATGGGCGTCCTGGTGGTGGTGATACAGACAGATGTGGTCCTGGTGGTGCTTGAGGTGGTGATACAGACTGAAGGATTCCTAATGGTGGTGATACAGACAGATGGGGTCCTGGTGGTGGTGGTGGTTTTGGTTGATACAGGCAGAATGGTTCCTGGTGGTGGTTGTGGTGGTGATAAAGACAGATATCGTCCTGGTGGTGGTTGTGGTGGTGATACAGACAGAAGGATTCCTGCTGGTAGTGATACAGACAGATGGGGGGTCCTGGTGGTGGTTGTGGTGGTGTTAACATAAGAACATAAGAACATAAGAATGGAGGAAACTGCAGCGGGCCTATTGGCCCATACTGGGCAGTCCCGTTTACACCCAACCCCTATTGCTCATATGAGCATCCAACCTATGTTTGAAGCAATTCAGCGTATTCGAGTTAATGATGATATTTGGTAACTTGTTCCATTCATCCACTACTCTGTTTCCAAACCAGTGTTTACCTATTTCACGCCTAAATCTAAATTTGTCCAATTTAAAACCATTGTTACGAGTTCGCTCCTGGTTGGATAATTTGAGTACCTTTGTAATGTCCCCTTTGTTTAGCCCTGCCTTCCATTTATACACCTCTATCAGGTCGCCCCTCGCTCTACGTCTCTCAAGGGAGTGCAAATTAAGATGCTTTAACCTGTCTCTATACTCAAGGTTCCTGATACCCGGGATTAGTCTTGTCATTCTCCTCTGGATTCTTTCCAAGGATTCTATATCCATTCTGTAATACGGTGACCAGAACTGGACTGCGTAATCCAGGTGTGGTCTCACAAGAGCAAGATACAGTTTTAGGATGACCTCGCTAGTCTTGTAACTAACACTCCTTTGTATGAACCCAAGTACTTTATTAGCCTTGTTACGAGCAAAAACACATTGTTTACTTGGCTTAAGGTTCCTACTTATCATTACTCCTAAATCTCTCTCGCAGTCGGATTTCTCTATGGCATCGTTGTTCATCTGGTATCTGGTTTCCCTGTTTACATTCCCTATACTGAGTCCTTTACATTTGTCAATGTTGAATTTCATCTGCCATTTTTCAGACCATTCGAAAAATTTGTTTAGATCCTCCTGCAGTTTTGCCGAGTCCTCGTCAGATTTGATAACACGTCCTATTTTAGTATCATCAGCAAATTTACTTATGTTGCTGTCTATGCCGATATCTATGTCGTTTATGTATATAATAAACAATAATGGTCCAAGTACTGAGCCTTGGGGAACTCCACTTGTGACGTTGCTCCAATGGGACTTAGTGCCGTTAATGCTCACTCGCTGTTTCCTGTCCTGTAACCACGCCCTAATCCATTTAAGGATGTCACCTTTGATGCCATGAGCTTCTACCTTTCTAATTAGTCTTTCGTGGGGTACTCTGTCGAAGGCTTTGCTAAAGTCGAGATATACCACATCATAATTGTGCCCCTCGTCCACTGATTCGAAAACTGATGAAAAGAATGTTAATAGATTAGTTAGGCAAGAACGTCCGCTTGTGAAGCCATGCTGGGAATCATTGATCAATCTGTGCTTCTCCAGGTGATTTCGAATAGAGTTTGAAATGATTGCTTCCAGTAATTTGCCTACTATTGATGTTAGACTGATTGGGCGGTAGTTAGAGGATAGTGATCTATCCCCCTTCTTGAAGATCGGTATTACATTCGCTATCCTCCAGGATTCTGGTACTACACCTGTTTTTAAGGACATGTTAAACAACTTTGCTAAGGGCATACTAAGCTCTTCCTTACATTCCTTTAATACTCTGGCAAATATCTCATCGGGACCAGGTGACTTATTAGGCTTTAGTTTGTCTATTTGCTTACTAACATCGTTACTAGTCACTACTATCTCACTTAATTTGTTTTCTTCACTATCTCTGAATAGAGTCGGTGCCTCGGGTATCATGTTTAAATTTTCGCTGGTGAAAACTGTTGAAAAATATTTATTCAAATTATTGCTCATTTCTCCGTCGTTATCAGTGAGCTCGCCGGAGTCTGACCGTATTGGTCCAATCTTTTCTCGTGTTTTAGTTTGGTACATTTGGTAGAATCCTTTGGGGTTTGTCTTTGCCTCCCTTGCTATCCTTACCTCATTATTCCTCTTTGCTTTCCTTATCTCGGTTTTAACCCTACTTGCCAATACCCTATAATAGTCCCGGAGGTGAATTTCGCCACGATTTATCCTTCTACCTATAGCCTTCCTTTGGCCAATGATGTTCTTTAAATAATTATTTATCCATTTAGGGTCATTGTTGTTTGATCTGAGTTTTTTGTATGGTATGTTCTGCCTTTGTGCATTAAGTAACTCACTATTTAAATTGTCGTGGAACTCGGCAATCTCAGATCTCGTTATCAGGTCGGTGTCATCTGTCAGGTTCACGGCCAAGCGCGACACCCCCTCTCTTAGCTGCCTCTTTAAACTGTCAAAGTTTGCCCTTCTGAAATCTGGTACTTTAGTGGAATTTTCCTTACGTCTGCCCTGAAAATCTAACTGGAATCGAATTTCTTTGTGATCGCTGTTTGCAAGTTCGTTCCCTACCTCGACAGAAGGATTCCTGGTGGTGGTGATACAGACAGATGGGGTCCTGATGGTGTTTGTGGTGGTGATACAGATAGAAGGGTTCCTGGTGGTGGTGATATAGATAGAAAGGTTCCTGGTGGTGGTGGTGGTGGTGGTGATACAGGCAGATGTGGTCCTTGGTGGTGGTTGTGGTGGTGATACAGACGGATGTCGTCCTAGTGGTGGTTGTGATGGTGATACAGACAGAAGGATTCTTGGTGGTGGTGATACAGACAGATGGGCGTCCTGGTGGTGGTGGTGGTGATACTGACAGATGTCGTCCTGGTGGTGGTTGTCGTGGTGATACAGACAGAAGGATTCCTGGTGGTGGTGGTGGTGATACAGATAGATGTGGTCCTGGTGGTGGTTGTCGTGGTGATACAGACAGAAGGATTCCTGGTGGTGGTGATACAGACAGATGGGCGTTCTGGTGTTGTTGGTGGTGATACAGACAGATGTGGTCCTGGTGGTGGTTGTGGTGGTGATACAGATATTAGAATTCCTGGTGGTGGTGATACAGATAGATGGGCGTCCTGGTGGTGGTGATACAGACAGATGTGGTCCTGGTGGTGGTTGTGGTGGTGATGCAGACAGAAGGATGTCCTGGTGATGGTGATACAGACAGATGGTCGTCCTTGTGGTGGTGGTGGTGATGGTGGTGTTTTAAATAGATGTGGTCCTGGTGGTGCTTGTGGTGGTAATTCAGACTGTAGGATTCCTAATGGTGGTGATGCAGACAGATGGGGTCCTGGTGGTGGTGGTGGTTTTGGTTGATACAGGCAGAATGGTTCCTGGTGGTGGTGGTGGTGGTGATACAGACAGAAGGATTCCTGGTGGTGGTGATACAGACAGATTGCGTCCTGGTGGTGGTGGTGGTTATACAGACAGACGTGGTCCTGGTGGTGGTTGTGGTGGTGATACAGACAGAAGGATTCCTGGTGGTGGTGATACAGACAGATTGCGTCCTGGTGGTTGTGGTGGTTATACAGACAGACGTGGTCCTGGTGGTGGTTGTGGTGGTGATTCAGACAGAACGACTCCTGGTGGTGGTGATATACACAGATGGGCGTCCTGGTGGTGATGGTGGTGATACAGACAGATGTGGTCTTGGTGGTGGTTGTTGTGGTGATACAGACAGAAGGATTCATGGAGGTGGTGATACAGGCGGATGTGGTCATGGTGATAATTGTGATGGTGATACATACAGAAGGATTCCTGGTGGTGGTGATATAGACAGATGGGCGTCCTGGTGGTGGTTGTGGTGGTGATACAGACAGAACGATTCCTGGTGGTGGTGATATACACAGATGGGCGTCCTGGTGGTGATGGTGGTGATACAGACAGATGTGGTCTTGGTGGTGGTTGTGGTGGTGATACAGACAGAAGGATTCCTGGAGGTGGTGATACAGACAGATGTGGTCCTGGTGGTGGTTGTGGTGGTGACACAGGCAGAAGGATTCCTGGTGGTGGTGATACAGATAGATGAGCGTCGTGTTGGTGGTGGTGGTGATACAGACTTAAGTGGTGTTGGTGGTGGTTGTGATGGTGTTACGACCGTGTCCTATTTTTCTATTTTTTTTTATATAAGATGCTTCCATGTTGTTCCATATTATTCCTGTAATGATGGGTTATATTTACTATTATATAATCTAGTCACCTTACCCTGTGCTGTTAAGGTTTTAACTGTTATTATTTGTTCAAGCCCATCTTATTTCTTAATTTAGTATTTTAACAAGCATTCTTTGTTTCTCTAACGACCATCTGCATCGTTAAACGACCCATATTTCACCAGCTGGTCCCATTGGCGGGAAATGACCCTATATATAATAGTCACCAGTAGACGGAGCTCAGTCCAGTCCTCTTTTCATTCAGTTCACTTTCTTTTGAGTGACACTTGTCACCTGTTACTTATACTTTATTTTATTTCTGTGTTGTTCCTGTTACCACCAATGTGGCATATCTATGTGCTTACCTATTTATGTCTCTTATGTGTCCATCAGTGTTTGCCTGGTTACATTTAAGTAATTCAGTGTTGTTTAACGTTAGTTAATTTCAGTGTTAGTTATTTTATATGTTAATGTAGTGTTAACGTAATCCAGTGCTTTATTTTTATTCTATATATTTAAGCAGTTCTTTTGATGTTTCGATGTTTAGTATCATTTGTCTCTTTAAGGTTTCGATAGTGAATCAATTTGTTGTGACAGCCTACGAGGCTCTTTAATGTGTTAATATTTAATTTAATTAAATTCTTAAAGGTCTACTTTATTTATTTTTATTCCCTTTTGATTTACTTCACTTTTTTTGTTTGTTTACACCTAAAACCAGGATATTAAAGTAAATTAAGTGACGGCTTAACAGTTTTGGCGACCTTGCTAGGATTCACTAACGACCTTTTGACACTTGTTATAATCTTTTTGTGTTTTTTTTTATTATTTCTTAACTAGCCATCATGTTTGGAGATAGTGTTGATGTTGGCTTAAGAGAAGACCACGGTGAAGCTAAACAAGTTAATGTAGCTGAGTCACGTTCAGTGAATGATGAATTTCGCCTTCTCGAGGCGCAAATATAATTGAAAAGGTTGGAATACGTCAGGCAGAAGCTGAAGCTAGAGCGAAAGAAGCTGAAGCTATATCAATAGAAGTTGGGATACGTCAGGCGGAAGCTGAAGTTAAAGCCAAAGAAGCTGAAGCTAAAGCGAAAGAAGCTGATTCAGAAAACTTGCGTCTGCGTATGCAGCTCGGTCAGAGTAACCCTTCTAACACCGATGACCTCACCCCAGATCTAGTTTTTCTCATTTTAATCCAGCACGTGCTGCTAGGCTAATGCCCACGTTTTCAGAGGAAACAGTCGATGAGTTTTTCATTGCTTTCGAGAGACTTGCTACCACTTTAGAGTGGCCTATAAAGTTTTGGCACATTTTGCTTCAACAAGCGTTTGCAGGTAAGGCTCTGTGTGTTTTTTCGGCTCTTACAGACAGTGACGCTAATGATTATTTATGTATTAAGGAGGAAGTTCCTGAAGCGCACAGACAACGCTTTCGTGGCCTCCGTAAGAAGGCAGAGCAGACCCACCTTGAATTTGCTAGGAGTAAAAGAGAGGTATTCTCAAAGTGGTTACACTCCAAGGAAGTGAGTGAGTTTGACTCCCTGATTGAGTTACTGCTCACAGAGGAATTTTTGAGAACCATCAACGAAGAAGTTGCAGTATACTTGTTAGATAGGGAATTTAGTACTATTGAAGAGGCTGCTAAGCATGCTGATGGATTTGTTTTGAGACATGGTAGGACTAACAATGATGTTATGCCCCCACAGGTTCAAAGGAATTTTAATCCCTCTCTCCACAGAGCGAGACAAGGGAATACTAACAATGGTAATTTTGTGCGTAACAGTTTTGTGCGTGACAGGAGGAGCTGGACGCGTTCGCCACCTAATGGGGCGTCCTAATTTTCTAATTTGCTTGTAGTTTCTGTGGAAAGCAGCGTTATAAGGCGCATTTTTGTTGGACAAGGCCGCAGCCAAATAAGGTGAAGCACGAGAGGTTGCAGTTTCGGTTCTCGCCTCACGAGACTTTGATCTTTTCCAGGAGAGTTTTGCAAAGGACCCAGACGTTGGTACCTTTCGTCCCTTTTTGTCACAAGGCACGGTAGAAGTTGATGGTGTCGAAACACCAGTCACTATTTTGAGAGACTCGGGTTGTCTCCAAACTCTCATCAAAAAAGGTGTTGTTGCGGCGAGGAAGACTGTCAAAACATCGTTTTGGGCTCCCTTTGGGGTAAAGGTGCAGCTCCTTTGGTGTTTCAGGGATAGCTAAACGTAGCCTGTGTGCACGAGCTGCCTGTTTTAGTACGTGTCAAGTCTCCTTGTTGCTAGAGAGTGGACCTCATACTCGGTAACGGTTTGCTGCAACAGCTTGAAGATGATATGCCCGGTGTTTTCCCTTTGTGTGCTGTGACTCGTTTTATGTCAGTGACTAATGATCATAATGTAACTCCTGATGTAGATTATTCACTTTCCTAAGAAGGACTTTTTGCTAACCTAATTGCTTCCCAAGAGATTTCTTCCGCAGTTAATGCTGTAACCGGGAGAGTTGCTTTAATAGCTGCGCAAGAGCAAGACGATTCATTACGGCTCTTGTTTGACCAGGTGTCCGACTCTGCCAATGGTTCAGGCCCTACCACGAGATATTTCAGTCAAGACGGTGTTTTGTGCCGCCGCTGGCTCCCACCGACTATGTCAGAGGAAGACGCGGACTGGCCGTCTGTCACTCAAATAGTTCTCCCACACACTTACAGACAGCATGTTCTAGCTCTGGCCCATGACGGTCGCTTTTCTGGACATCAAGGTGTCCGAAAGACGTTCAACAGGCTGGCCAGAAAGTTCTATTGGCCACGTATGAGGAGAGACGTCACTAAATATTGTAAGTACTGTCATCTTTGTTAAAAGGCAGGCATAGCCAATCAGGCTATTCCACCTTTTCCACCTGTAAGAGTACCTCACGTACCTGAGCCCTTTACAACAGTACAGTGTGACATTGTAGGCCGTCTGCCTAAAACTTCTAGTGGGTTTGAATATTTATTTACAGTCATTGATACCTCCACGAGGTACTTGCATGCTGTACCTCGTAGGAAAGTTACTGCTAAGGCCCTAATATCATCCATTTTGTTTCTCATACTTCTACTGTTCGCTCATCAATAAGAGGTCCTTTGCACATAGTTGGGGATAGATTGTTAGGTAGCAGGGAAGAGAGCATTAGTGTGTTAAGTTTAGTAGGAGATGTTAAAGAAATCTTCTAAGTTGTTGGAGCCTTGCCGCAGACCACTTACAGCAGTCGCAGTCCATGACCAAGACATGGTACGACAAGCGTGCCAGACACAGAGAGTTCCAGATAGATCAAGTACTCATTCTCTTGCCGAGACATGGACAGCCGCTCCATGCGAAGTTCAGTGGGCCATATAGAGTGGTGAAGAAGGTAAGCCCCACAAATTATATTATCTCTACCCCTGACAGGCGCCGACTACAGCGCTTATGTCACGTCAACAATATCAAGCTGTACCACACACGCCCAGCACCCCCATTTGTTGCTGATGATCCAGTTCCCGTGTGTGCCGTTGACACTTTCTTGGTAGACGGTGAGAAAGAAGAGGAAAAAGAAGGGGCACTCCACTCGCCCTGTCATCAGTCAGGGTTTGGCAGTCCAAGTCCGTGGAGTTACAGGAGAAGCTACAGCGTCTACCGGGACACCAGAGAGCTGACGTGCTGGCCGCCATCCAACAACATCCTCCTGTGTTCCAAGACAGGCCTGGCTGTGCCACTACCGTTGTGCATGATATTGATGTTGGTTCTGCTAAGCCTATCAAGCAGTCTCCCTATCAGCAAGTGGTGCTCACCAGTCACTCTAGTACCGAAGAAGGACCTCACTCTTCGATTCTGCATCGACTTCCGCAAGGTCAACGCCTTCGAGGGTTTTGGCAAGTACCAATGACCCGTCATGTTAAAGACATCTCCTGCTACCTTTCAAAGGCTGATGTCACAAGTCACGGCCCATTGGCCTGGTTATGTAGTATATTTAGATGTTGTTGTAATTTTTTTCTGACACTTGGTCAGACCATTTATGTCAGCTAGACGCTCTCTTCACTGAGTTAGAAAATGTAGGACTTTGTTATAAACTTTGCTAAGTCAGAATTTGTTTGTGCTCAACTTTTGTATCTGGGACATGTAATTGGGTTGGAAACTTGCTCCTCCCACAGCAAGGTGTGACACTATTTCTCAGATGCCTGTCCCATGTAACAAACGACAAGCCCACAGATTTTTGAGTTGTGTGGGTTATTACCGGAGATATATTTGTAATTCTGCCGAGTTGGCACTACCCCTTACTGATTTGTTGAAGAAGGGTAATATTTTTTGTTGGACTTCAAGGTGTCAGAACACTTATGTCATATCAAAATTTGTGCAATAAAAATTTTATGTTATGGGGGGAAGTGTTCCCTACCCTGAGTGTGGATCACCGTGTTCCAGAACCTTACCCCAGGGCCACTGCCGTAGGAAATATCTGTTCATTGTTTGATCCTTTCAGTTGTTGACTCCCATTAATTGTTTGATTCTATTAACTGCTGACTCCCATTAATTGTTTGCTCCCTTTAATTGTTTGCTTCCATTAATTGATTAACTCCATTAACTATTGACTCCATTAATTGTTTGACTCCCATAATTGTTATCTGATGTTTGTTGAGTGGTGTCAGAGTTTTGTTTTATATTTTTATAGTAAAGAGATGTCAATCTCAAACGGTTGTTTGTTATTCCTCAGAAAACCATGGTCCTTGACTTTCCTTTATTAAGATCCTGATTAGCCTGGTAAGGGATTTCTATCCCAAAGTCCCAGGCCTTTACATATAGACATATGGGGAACTGGTGGTGGTTGTAATAACGACAGATGGGATTCTGGTGGTGATGGTGATACAGACTGAATGGTTCTTTGTGGTGGGGGTATTGGTGATGGTGATAGACATAATTGTGCCTGGTGTTGGTGGTGATAATGCTGATACAGACGGAGGTGTTCCTGGTGTGTGTGTGTTTTTTTAACGGGGATTAGCCAACCCGGGCTCAGGTCACTTACCCAAATCAGGGCCTTGAGGGCGAAAATATAATAATAATAATAATAATAATAATAATAATAATTATTATTATTTTTATTATTATAATAATAATAATAATAATAATAAATTTTAATAATAATAATAATAATAATACCAATAATAATTTATAAAATAAATACAAATTATAGTAATAATAATAATTAATAAAAAAATACAAATTATAGTAATAATAATAATTAATAAAAAAATAAAAATAATGATATTAATAATAATAATAACAAAATAAATAAATAAATAAATCAAGAGTGAGACACGACAGTATGTATGTTGTGTTGTCAATAGTAAGAGAAACAATTGAAAACCTGCAAATGTGTGTAAATGAGGCAGAAAGTCAGAACAGCAACCCAGGATTTGGTGGTAGTGGTGTTGCAGTTTCCGGTTACCTGTGGGAGCACTAATTAGAGGTGAACTGTAAGCAATATCCATAAATGTTTATGGGTTACGTTATCAAACCCAAATGATCTTTTCTCCATTCATTAAGAAAATAAATTATAGCACAATAACTGGGATATCACCCGAATTAGCACTATGAGCTGTGAGCGTTAATGATGGATGAAGCTTAGGTATTAGGGCGTGTCATAAGGAGGCGAATTTTTTTTTTTGAGTTTGAAAAATCGGCCCATGGTATTAATGATGTAGTTCTATGTGCAGAATCATGTGACATCTTCAGATTTGAAAAGTTTTTATTTTTTGCTAGGTAAATTTTAACTTGAAATCTTATGAAAATTCAGTATTCCCACCCTTTTACCAACACCACTAAATAGCTTATTTAAAGTAAAGTAAATGCATCAGGTTAATTTATAAGGATGAAAATGATCCAGAATAGTGAAACGAATGATCTTGACACATTTATTAAATTTAATATTCCTTTAGAAAACAAAATCATCAAATACAAAAACCGGTTTTACTACTACGACCCGGTGTTGCTGCACACCATAGAGAACATGTCTTTCTTGCTTCTGTTTCTACTCATCACCTCCCTGCTGACCACCTGAGCTCGGATGTAGCCTTCCCTCCTCTCCTGGCTGTACACGTGACTGCTGGCCTCGCTCACTTGCTGTACAGTACACAACGCTCTATACTCTGGGTGTGCGAGGGCCAGGCAGGGACATGCATGGGGTTGTCCAGGAAAGCTCTGACTTGAACATTGGTGAGGCTGCAGGTAAGAGGGGGCTCACTGCCAGCCTGGATGTTATCCAGATCTATGAGATCAGTGAGGGTCTTGGCACCTAGATTGACTTCAGGAGCCTTCCTGACCCTGAAGGAATCGTCACCAACTGATTCGTCATGCCCAGATCCTCTCATAAGTCTCATATCCAAGATCTTTTTGACTGCCACTCTTCTCTCCTCCTCATCCTTACTGCAGAGCATTGTCTGCAGAACTGCCTCGGGATGAGCATACCAGGAAGATCTCCTCACAGTCTGCTCCACAATCTGAACAACCTTCCTTGGCTGACTCCTCAGGAGCTCAAGCTGGAAGAGAACATGCCTCGGACCTTCGGAGAACGATGACTTGACCTTGGTGTTGAACCAATTTGGCAAGTAGACACTCACGATGAATTGGACAATAAGTCTCAGGTTGTGAAGCTGGTTCCCTTTCAGTTTATGATGAGCGACCCAAATTCTGCAGAACCTGAGAGCCGTTGTGAGCCACCTAGAATGTGAGACTGGACCTATCTGCAGGTAAGCAAGTCTATCAGGCATGACCCCAGTTTTGATGGCACTGCAAATCATGTAACCATAGTACTGGTCAGTACTCAGGTCGTCAATGACAGTATGTGCAAGCTCAACGAGTGGAGAGCAAACTGTGATTTTTTCAAAGCTCGGATTTATTTCTAACTCAGTGGCAGAGTCCAGCATCTTGCCAAGAGGACCAGACCATCTGTTGTTTGAAAGAGTCTTGCCATCCAGCTCCTGGATCAGATGTCTGAGTGGCAACTCGTTGGTGTGGAGGTCACAAACAATCCAGACCAGCTTCCTCCCAATCTTCCGCTCTATCCACTGTATGACCCCCCCTTGCCACCCTGTGTTCGTGTTGGTGCTGTCCCCTCCAATGGCCTGCAGGGTCTGGTCTACGTTCCTCTCTCTGAGCCAGTTCACAATGTTATCTGCCACTATCTCAGCTGGTTTCCTGATGTCATCTTTCTCTGGAGTGAAATGCCACAAATACTTCCCTCCTGGTTCACTGCAGCAGGAGTAGTGTTCCTCCTTCACCATGGCAGGGAACAACTTGTCAGAATCTCCAACTTTCATGAACACTTTAGTGTCATCCCTTCTCCCATCAAAGAACAAACAATTGATTCCATTTTCTCTAATCCCCTTATCAAACTCCTCTTCTAGGTTACTGACAAGTTTCTCCTGAGCTCTCCTTACTTTGTTATGATCTATCACCAGGTGAACATCATCAGGTGTTATCAAACCACCGTCAATCCAGGCAGCTGTTGCTATCTCTGCAGTTTCTCTGAGACCAGTGTGGTGTCGCATGCTGGCCAGAGCTATGCTCGGGATATCTTTCCTATTTCGAATCTTATGCCTGGAAGATTTGGGATCATTATTTTCTGGGTTAGGGACAAAGTCACCATTCTCCTGGTCAGCACTCGGATCGGCCATGGGGAAGTCATTAAACTCTGAATCAGCTTGACTCCAATCATCGGCCTTTTTTACCTCACCCTGGGCCTTCTCAAGTCTCTTTTCCTCGGCAACTCTTCTCCTCTTCTGTCTCTCTGTGGCAGCCTCCTGTCTCTTGGACTCCGGAATATCTTGGCTAGAAATCATGAGAGCCCCTATACTGCCAGTCTTCTCTCTCTGTGCTTTGACAAATGCCAGTTCGATCACAGGAATCTTCAGTTCACGCTTGCAAATACAGGAGATGTGGGCCTCGGATTTACAGTCACGATCGCATCCAAACTCAGGACAGAGAACAATTGGGCACTTGCAAGTAATTATGTCAAATAACTGGTCCAGTTGCTTGGCAAAGCTGTCCTTAACTGCAAGTTTTCCTCTCCCAAGAGAGATATCTCTTGCCTTTTCCCAACTGGCTAGCAGTCTCTCACTAATCTTCTTCTGACTTGTTATGACTGGAGGCTTGAACTGAGCGTTAGCCAGAGTGTACTGTGCCAAGACAGCTTTGGTCATATCACTGGCAATTTCTTTGTTTGTGTAAGTTCTTTGGTTCTTTTCACTGATTTGCCTGATTAAAACACCGTATCTCAAAGCATCTCTCAATGTAGGCAACTCCGACTTCAGGAGCTCTCTCCCAGACCCAAGATAGTGACTGAGATGGCTGGATCTTTGGTTCTTCGTCCTGACACAAGCAGCCATCGCAAATATTATCAACTTATAAATGCATCAGAATCTGAAACAGAAAAAAATATTGTTAGTTGGGTTGTTAAAGAATGAAGTCAGAAAGCAATGTTCACTATTTAATTGTAATGCACTTATGCAGCTGTACGTTAGATTTTCGATAAATTTCACGCTAAAATTTACCTAGCAAAAGGTTGCAAAATATTGAAACTGAAATTATTTTCTGTTTATATACACTAAAATCTACCAAAAAAGTGATGGGCCATTAGTTTTAGTTGATCTTCCCTCCTATGACACACCCTATTAGGTATATCTATCTTCTTAGAGCACCCGACTCAGTACAGTAGCTCAGAAATGGGAGAAGAACTGGCGATAGCCGGCTACTTAATTGATGACTCTGCGATCAAGGTATGAGGGCACAGTGGGAATACTCTGTCACATGTCCACTTGATGACTACTCACGGCTCATAGGAAAGTTACCGTGGGTTATGTAATTATTAGGGTGTGTCAATTTTGTCAACATGTTAAAAATCAAATTTGGTAGTCAAAATATTGTGCCTCTTTATGTCTAACCTTGAGATTAGCAAACAAAAATGAATTGAAATAACCCTCACCTACATCAATTATACCTTAAAGTTTCAAATATCAGTATTTCAACAAATTAATGAGACTTGATTAGAATTATTCACTTGATATTAACTAATCTCTTGTAAGCATATGGATTATGGAGTATTTTATGGTTCTATAGCTTGTGTACAACATGCATGTCAGAACATGAACATGAACAGGCTCTCCGTGTGGGACAATTTAATTCTTGTTTTGACTTGTACCAAGCGTGAGGATAAGGCGCCCGGCTCACTCTCCTTCTAGATATCATAGACGGTGGTTTGCTCTCATTGCACTTGCACCTACTCTACCAGACGAATTCTACATTTTAATTATTGTAAGTAGGGCATATTGATTGTCGCAGTTACTTATATCATTGTATAAAACATTATGTTCTAAGAAATTATTATGTTATTTCTGTTACAGCATTTTTGATAAACAAATTGATATTTTTTGAAACAACAATTGAATTATGAAACATTGAAATATTTTTCTATTTGTCAGATAGTGTGAAGATGTCAAAATTGAAGACAAGAAGTCAGTTGTCAACCCACTTGAGCCTGCTAGTTGGTAAAGGGAAGGAGCTTCCTGTATCAGAACTTCCAACAGTGAGAGACATGCTAAGATTAGGGTTACTCCTTCGAGAAAAAAATGCAAAGGACAGAAGGAACTATACAGATAAAGAACTCATAAATGACATGATAGTCCCTCTTCTGCATCAATGGACAAAAGCTAATGCACTATTCAAACCACCTGTGATTAATCAGTGTCGAACTATTGAGCTAAAACTAACGAAATTATGGCACAAAGCAGTTGAAACATCACTTGGTAAAGGAAACTTGGCCAGGAAAAATGAATTTCTGCACACACTTGATACTCTGTTTGACATTTTGACCTGCAAGTGCTCCATACAATTATGTTCTGAATCCAACTGTTCTCACTCAGGTAAGAGAGAAAATAATTCCCACATTGATTGTGGTTGTCCTCGTGAAAAGAAGATCCCTGTTTTAGAGCTTGAATTTATAAAGGCACAGAGGACAAAGGCAGAAGGCCAAGGAAGTATGCAAATGGGTTCAATAGATTATTCAGAAACAAAGAAGCAGATTGCTAATGCCAAGAAGAGAGAACAAATCCGAGAGAGGGAACAAAGAAGAAAATGAAGAGTGAAGAAGCCATCCAAAGAGAGGAAGAGCTGTGTCAAGATGTTTATCACTTCTTTGATAGTTCTTCTGATGAACAGGAAGCAACATCAGATGATAGTTCCAAAGAGCCATCTGAACCTTTACCAAAGAAAATGAAATACAACACAAGAAATATTTCAAACATTGCTTTAGCTAGTATTCGCCACCATGCTGGACTTCGTGAGGCTGCAGAAATTGCAACTGCCGCTTGGATAGATGCAGGCCTCATCAGCCGAGAGGATGTATCTTTGATGATAGATCATAATAAAATTAGAAGAGCACAAGAAAAAATAATGAAGGAAATATCTGATCAGCATGAAAAAGATTTAAGCGAGGGAGGGCTCTCCTGTCTTTTGTTTGATGGAAGAATAGATGACACAAAAGTTTTGCTAGAAGTAGAGGGAGTGAACAGAAAGTTTCCAGGTCTCATCAAAGAAGAACACTACTCTGTCTGTTCTGAGCCTGGTGGTGGGTTTTTGTTTCACTTTGCTCCCGAAACTGAAGTAGAAGGGAAGAAACATGCAGAGGTCATTGCTGATCATATTTTATGTTGGGTTCAGGAGAGAGGACTTGGCAGTTCACTGCAGGCTGTTGGTGGAGATTCAACTGCAGTGAACACCGGATGGCAGGGGGGTGTAATGACGCATTTAGAGAAAAAACTAGGAAGAAGACTTGTTTGGATTGTATGTGATTTACATACAGGCGAGCTACCCCTTCGTCATCTCATCCAGGAACTTGATGGTCCTACAAAGAGCAACAACAAGTGGTCAGGTCCCCTTGGCATCATGCTGGATGAAGCAACACAACTAGAAATAAATACAACCTTTCCAAAGGTCGAAGTTGGCCCTCCCCTTCCGGCGTTGTCTGAAGGAGTCATCAAAGATCTCAGCACAGATCAATCCTATGCTTATCGTATTGCCCAATCAATAAGATCAGGAGAAGTGCCTCAGTCATTGGCTCTCTTGGAGATTGGACCTGTCAGTCACAGCCGTTGGTTAACTACAGCTCTTCGTTTCTGCAGGATTTGGATTTCCAAACACGAATTGAAGGGCAAAGTGCTGAAGAATTGGAGGTTAATTGTTGAATTTATTATTGGAGTTTATCTTCCCCAGTGGTTTAGTGTGAAACTTAATCCTATGTGGGTGGATGGGCCCAATCACCTTTTGTTTCAATTGCAGCTAGTAAGAACACAGAGGAAGGTAGTGAGGGACATCGTGTTACCTGTGGCAAGAAGGTCCGCTTGGTATGCTCGATCAGAAGCAGTTTTGCAAGCAATGCTTTGCAGTCAATGTACCAATCTCCGAACCGAGGCTGTAGAAGTCATTCTAAAGATTAGAGGAACGCTAATAGATGACGACCAGTTGGGAGACTGTTCGTTTCATTCAAGAAAAGTTCCCCCAATAAACGTCATTGCCACCAAATTGTCAGAATTGGTTGACTTGAGTTTGGAAGTCTTAGAGCCACCATTGACAACAAGTCTAACTAGCCAAGAATTGAGAAACCTTAAAGAGACTCCAATGCAGGTGCCGAAGTGGCCTTCCCACACTCAAAGTGTGGAGAGATGTGTGAAAATGGTCACAGAAGCAGCGGGCCATGTTTACAGCCACGAGAGGCGAGAAGGTTACATCAAAGCACAAATAGCAAGCAGACTACTGATGACAAGAAACCAAAGCAAAGAGAGTATGAAGGCATTGGTTACTTTCAAATAGACTACGGATAATAAAATATAATAATTTGAAACTTGAAACAGTAAAATGTGTGCAAACGCTGGTTATGTTATAAATTCACAAATATGTACATTTAAAAATCCATTTGATGTAGGTAGGACTTATTATAAAAAAAAATTTATGCCAGAATATTGTTTTGCATGCTTAAAGACTACAATAAATTGCTACCAAATTACTCGATTTTCAATTTAGCCAGTTCACCCCCTAAATTGACACACCCTAGTAATTATATGAACCTAATGTATGCAACCCACATTTATATAAGTATTGCTGTCTGTTAGACATGGGCTAATACAGTGGTGAAGGTGATAGCAATAATGGTTCCTGGTGGTGGTGGTGATACAGACAGAAGGGTTCCTGGTGGTGGTGGTGATACAGACAGAAGGGTTCCTGATGGTGGTGGTGATACAGACAGAATGGATCCTGGTAGTGGTGGTGATGGGAAACAGAAATGGGACTCTAGGGTTACTTTCGTTCAACCGTGTGTTTTGCTCGGTTACCTGTAGTATAGAGGAAACAAATATTAAAATTGAGACTTACAATACTTGCCTTACAGAGTTACAAAGAACGATGCTTTATTTGTAGGTAGGAGCTAAAGTGTTTTTCAAGCATGACGGATCACACTCAGGACAAAAATGTACTACAAACCCGAGTGTATATGACCTCCTCTACCCTGTGTAGGGGGATTTGATTTAAGTGAGCTTTCTAAAACGAAAGTAGCATCCCTATAATAACTCCAGAGGATCTTCAAAATTTAAAATCCTAGGCTTCAGGAGGGTTAAGTTATGGAAGTTGCTAATTAGCCACTTACAAGATGACACATAGGTCATGTAGGAGTATGTGGAAGTGGTGGAACATTCTACTTAATGGCAGAGGGTTTACGAAGATTTGACGTGCATCTTGGGACTGTCATTGTAAATCATTGCCAGTGAAGGAGTGTGTGTTACGAGTACTGGTACCCTTACTTTGAATGGAAAATAGTCTGTATTTTGAAGGAAAGAAAAGTTTAGGTGATCTTTCATAATAGGCTCCAGTTCTCATTAGCTCCAAAGGTTTATTTCAAAATAATGCTCAAAAAAGTTTCTGAGACAAAACAAACCTCTACATAACTTAGAAATTTTCCATCAACCAAGACAAAATGTAGGTGCGTGTGTGAATATACAGCAAATGTCAATAATTTTAGTGTGGTGAATGTGAATGAGCTTATTTGCTGAGCTTATTTGCAAAATTAAAAGTTTTAGAACAAAAAATCAACACCCGTCTGACTACAAGGGACGAGTCCTGTGTGGCAGCTGCAAGGGCCGAGAGCCGCGCCACGCCCCGCTGCCCACCGATAATGGCCGTCTAGAACACAGGTGTTGAATAAGATAGTGACCGCAACACACCATCACGTATGCCGCTGGGGAAGCATCGCCGAGCTTATTGACATCTCGGCATAGGTGACGACAATGACTTTCAGCTTCCTCGGGCTTCACAAATTTCTGGGGCATTTGTGGTTCCTAGGGATGGGAGAAGGGGGAGACTCATTAGGGTCTCTTTGGTTGGAGGAAGAGCACGCATGTTAGCCACATATTATCCCATCAGGGGTTTGTGTAGAGGAGGAGATAATTGTTACGTTTTCACACGTCCGGACCAGCGAATAGACGTTCATGACCCTCACAACAGCCTATGCCCTTGCAGTGGCCTCCTGCAGGGTTGCCCCGGTAACCGCTGCTCCTCGACACTCATCTTTCCACACCTAGGCCACAGTGCCAACACCCACAGCAGGTGATGCCAGACAACTTCTCCCTCGACCATTATTATAGATTCAGAGAGAGTGACAACTGTCTTGGGTGTGTGAGCACTGGGCAGCGGTGATAAAGAGTCGCTGACACATACTAAAACAACTTCCTCTTCTCTCTGATATACAGTGAAACGCGTGGAGCATGGAAAAGCACCAAAAGATAATTAAATTTCGATTGTTATTGTATGAAAAATGGAAAGGAGGTCCCATAGGCCTTATTGCTCATTAAGGACAATGTAGACAGTATCTCCTCTCTTTGCTGCCATTCGGAGAATCGAGTATTACCATCATCCAGTAATGACAAATGTATGATATTTTTTAATGTTCATTGGTAACTTCATTGGTGAGGTTTGAAGTGGTTCTAGAGGCAGGGATCGGAGTGTAGTCGCTCAATCTCTCGTGCAGCACTTCTCCAAGCGTCATGATTATGGGTGATGGCCTTTCAAGAGCGACTGTCGATCAGACATTTACATTTTTAGGTTTATCTTTGGTGTATCTTTATACCTCTTTCATTCTTTAGGTGTCTGTGAAGTGTAAAGCTTACTGCCGTACATGTGGGTAACGTGGCTGGTCCAACGTAGATGGGTCTGGATAATGTCGGCTGTGATGCCCTTGTTGGACTTGGACTTCGAAAATGGATAGAAGAATGCACTGGTGAAAATTCTGACGTACCCATGTCAGGCTGCCATACATAAGCAACTTCTTTATTTTTTAACTGCCAGTCTGCTGAGGGTGTAATAGTAATATTTACTTACCAATTTTTATTCCTTTTTTTCTTATATCTTTACCTTTACTCGTTCATTATTCTCTAATTCTCATTTCTTCTGTTCTTTCTCTGCTGTTTTATACACGTGAAATGGGGGAAGGTTAGGGATGGAGGAGAGAGAAAGGGGAGGTGAGGATTGAGGGAGGAGGGAGAGAGAGTAACTTGTTTATGGTTGAGGGGAGGTGGGGGTTTGCGGTCGGCCATTGTCCTCCATGGTGTTGGCAATCTGTTCCACCTTCTCTCCTTCTTTGATGAGGATGTGTCCACAGAGGTGGCTTAGTGATGCCCCCCTTCCTCCTTGACTTCCCAGGTGGTATAATATGTGTTAATGACATTTACAAGATCACAGCAAAATTCATCCACTGACCCAGGTGTATATCCAGCATACCATCTGTGCAGTTTAAGATTATCTGGGATGTTAATTCTGAGCTTAGATGGGGTTCACACTTGACATCTGCAACAGTGTATTCAGTAAGGATTGCATAATGATCAGTAGGGTTGCTCATTTTTTCACAATTTTTTAAAATTGTAAGTGGGGGTGTTTTTTCCCATTATTTTGTTACTCCTGAATTCATTGGTGCCAGAATTAATGAAATCCAACATGTTCTAGAGGTCGCGAATCCAAATATAAAAAATGAATTTTTGCGAAAAATCGTCAAAACTCAAGCTTATTCTCTTATAGATCAGCAATCGCGCTGCTTTTCACTACTTAACCCTAATGGCTGGCTAGAGCAGCTATTCAGCTTTCCATTGACACCTAATTCGATTGCATGCACCTCTTATTTGACCTTCTAAGTCAGGTCAAAGGCTGTAGCCTACCTGCGTTAACGGAGTTATAAATTCACTAGGTTCACATTGGCAGCTTTAAAACCCTGCGCTTCTTTGCAGTGTTTTGACATGTGTTGTGTTGTTGTTGGTACTGTGGTGTTATTTTATAATTTACTCAAATCTGCTATATAGTGTGGCAGTAAATTTATGGTTATCTATTTATGTTGTATTTTCTACAGGTGATTAAATTGCTCTTATGTGACCCTATTTTGTTTGCCTATTTTGTTTTATTACAAAACGTTTTTTTCTTACAGAGTTCATCTGTTTATATACATACAATCATGGAAGAGAGTGAGTCGCAGTCGGGGGAGAATGCTAAGGGGACTGTCAGGCCAACATCATCCACTACCCGTTCTGCCACTGAAATCTATCTAGTAGGCCAGCCAGCATCGTCAATTAGAGGCAGTAAACTCCCGACGATGCGTCAAGTCCTGAAGTTCTTCTTTCACACAGTGAATGAATCTGGTGACAGACAGGAGACGTTTAAAGAAACAGTGAGAAACGTACTCACGTTCTGGAATTTAGCTCGCATCAAGACTATCTCAGAGAGGGGGTGCCAGGAAGAAGCTGACAAGGTTATGGGAGCACTGGAGAAGTCTACAAAAAAGTCGGGACAGGGCTGCAAAGGACAAGGTTGAAAACTTCAAGTCTCAACTTGACCTGTTGTGGGACATCGGAGCACCGGACGCCGTAGAGGACATCGAGAAGAACCGGCTGCTTACACCGGCCGACAAACAACAAGACATCGCCTTCTATCAAGACCAACGCGGAGAAAGAAAAGCGTTCATGAGTGGTAACGATAAGATTTTTGCAGCTAAGAAGAGAAAGCAGGAGGAACGAGTCGAGAAGCAAAGGTCGAAACAGGGAAGGTTCGCAGCCTGTGAACCAAGCAGCAGTGATTCGAGACCTCAAACCTCTGTGGTGGCTGACACCCCAACGGAAGTAGAAATGGAGAAAAAGGACACAGCGATACAACCTGGCAGGTACACATCAAAGCACCCTTATGTGACGGTTCAGCTTCCACGTCGCATTCTCCAAGAGCCAGCATTAAAGGAACTCGCTGACCGTCTTCGGATATCCAATAACGAAGTAAGTGTATCCATAAATGTGTTTGGAATGTTTGAAATTTCTGTTAATTATTTGATAAGCACTTAAACAGTCGACATTTTCTACTGACACCCTTGCCTGCTTTTGCTCGCAGATAGTTTCGGTGGTCGCAGCAGTGCTGCGCTCTGCTAACCCGCCAGGCGATCTGTCTGAGTTCCGGATCTCGAGAGAGACTGCGAGACGGGCGCGAGCTTCACACCGTCGTCAGGTAGCTGCCGCACAAAGGGAAGCCTTCACGCCTCCACCACATGCAGTGGTGCACTGGGATGGTAAGCTGGTTAAGGTGAGAACACGTTTAGGTACTACATTAATATTTTACCAAAGCCTAGACTATTGTAATATATTGTTAGAAATGTATCAAATCATTAACAAAAAGCTTGGAGAAAAAGGCAGCCTTGATAATTCTTCATTATCTGTCTGAATTTTTATATTTCTCTTATTTCAGAACGTCGTGGGAGAAGAAGAACACCGACAGGCCATCTTCATCTCAGGGCGCGGCCATGAGGAAGGGAAGCTGCTTGCTGTCTTGCCAGTGAAGGACGGCACTGGCCTGACCCAGGCACGCGCAACAGCTCGTGCTATCGAGGACTGGAGCTGCGCTTCAAACGTCAAGGCACTGTGCTTTGATACAACGTCGTCCAACACAGGGCGAGTCCAAGGTGCGGTTGTCCATCTGGAGGCGCTGCTGGAAAAACAGCTGTTGAGGCTTGGGTGCAGACACCACGTCATGGAACTGGTGGTGAGAGCCGCTGCCAGCAACATCTTCGGCAAAACATCGGCCCCTACGGACCCTCTCTTCCAGACTCTTAAGAAAAGGTGGAGTCAACTAGATCACTCTCAGTATCTCAGGCTGGACATTGCAAATCTACCAGAGTCTGACTGGCTCAGTCACCTCCGACACAGGACCGTTAGCTACCTGCTGACCGTCACAGAATGGGCCAGAGAGGATTACCGAGAAGCGGCAGAACTAACGCTCCTCGTCCTCGGTGTGAATCCTCCGCGCGGCACGCACTTTCTGCGTCCTGGCGCATGTCACCACGCTCGCTGGATGGCGAAGATCATATACTACCTCAAGATCTACATGTTTAGCCACCAGCTAGAGCTCAGCAGTGACCTGTGCGTCAAGCTGCAGAGGATGGCGATCTTTGTGTCTCTGCTGTACACACCGGCGTGGCTGAAATCACCAGTAGCCGAGGATGCGCCTGTGAATGACCTGCAACTGCATCACGAACTCCTCCGCTACAGGGCCGTGGACTGTGAGGTGGCTGATGCGGCGCTGGCGGTCGCGAGCCGCCACCTGTGGTATCTAAGGCCACAGACCGTCGTTCTGTCGCTGTGCAGCGAGAAGTTGAGTGCGGCAGAGAAAAAGGAGATGGCGACCAAATTGAGCTGCCTAGAAGAAACGAACGACTACGCCAACGACAACTTGGTCATCCAACAGACTACACGGCTTTCCGACCTGATAGATGAACGTTCATGGATGATCTTCAAGGAGCATCATGTGTGCGGCACAGCATGGCTGATGTCACCGGTGGAAGACTGGGAGAAAAACGAAGAGTTCATGAAGCTGAAAGATTTCTCCAGAAGCCTGAAGGTAACCAATGACGTGGCCGAAAGGGGAATAAAGCTTATGCAGGACTTCATTGGTTCAGTCACGAAGGATGAGCAGCAGCTGCAGGATGTCATGCAACTTGTGGAAAAGCACAGGAAGCAGATGAGTGGCTTCAGCAAGTCTGCTCTGATGCAACTGTGAGAGTTGAATAGAGGGGGGATTGAACTTTCAAATTGCATCTCCTCCTAGAGTTATTGACCTATTTCAATGATGTTTGTTTTTTTAAGAGGGAAATATATCATGGAAAAGACTGTGACGGCAAAATATTGATATGTGTTTTCGAATAAATGGAAAAGTCAAAACTATGAATATTTTGGAATCTGGTTCCCTTAACGCAGGTAAAGCCTTTGACCTGAACTAGAAGGTCAACTAAGAGGTGCATGCAATCGAATTAGGTGTCAATGGAAAGCTGAATAGCTGCTCTAGCCAGCCATTAGGGTTAAGTAGTGAAAAGCAGCGCGATTGCTGATCTATAAGAGAAAAAGCTTGAGTTTTGACGTTTTTTCGCAAAAATTCATTTTTTATATTTAGATTCGCGACCCCTAGAACATGTTGGATTTCATTAATTCTGGCACCAATGAATTTAAGAGTAACGAAATAATGGGAAAAAACACCCCCACCCACAATTTTCTAAAATTGGGAAAAATGAGCAACCCTATTGATCACTGACTAGCTGGTCTGAAATGACCTTAGCCTTGACATTACTGTCCATTAGGTTATACCCAATCACATAGTCAAGTCTGCCCCCCATCAGATGTGTCATTTTGTCTGTGTCGTATACAGTGATTTTATGATTGATGTAATTCACGAACACCCTTCCATTAGAGTTACACTGGACATCACCGAGGACAGTGTGACGTGAATTAAAGAGACCTGGTAGTTGTAGCATTAGTAAATATGAAAAATTTTGTGACAAGAGGTACCGGTATGGCCAGCATAAGGGCAGAACTAGACAATGTGATGTAGTCGTGACCAGAATTAGGCTAGGATACATACACATCTGGCAAGTTAGTGACGCTATACCCATACCGGAACACTCAGCATATAAACATCGTGATAAACCTTTAAAGCATACACTTGAACACTATATTATTGAATGTGACACTGTCAAAGACTTCAGGCCACCAGGCTTATTGTATCATGAACTTAGTAATTACTACATTAAATCAGGGGTGCTTGAGGACATTCTTGCTGTTTATCCAAAATTTGCTAGCCCACACTGATTAGTCCTCAATTAGAATATGACTCCTAATGTATATGATCAACTGTCCTGCGTGGCAGTGAACAGTGATATCACCCACATGAATGTGACCTATATATAGTGTTAATGAATATGATGTATTTCTTTGTGTATGAACCTCTGTCCTGCGTGGCAGTGAGAAGTGAAAGCACCCCCATTGTCAAAACCTAACTGAATTACTCAGAATAGGCAAACTGTACTCCAAGCATTGTCAATAAATTTGTGAACTGTAAACTGTACTCCATGGTCCTCACACGCTGAGGGTAGGTACAGAGGGGAGACTGATGAAAGGAAGGAAGGTTAGATGAGGATAACTAGGGAATAGGGATAATCTGCAAAAGTTACTGTGTGTTATTGCTACTGGGCTCTGTATCACTGCATAACATCAAGACACTTATAACACAAAAACCTTTTTCAATAAGGGAGGGATGAATTAGGACTCTTATTAACGGTTACTGCATTTATTTAATATTTTTTATAAGGGCTTAACAATTACACTTCGAAACAATAACCTATCTTCCTAGCTAGCTAACCAGAGGTCACATGAATTACAATACATTTCATGAAACCGATAGAACCTTAAAGGTACTCACACATACTGTATATATCCCGCCATGGGAGAAGATGACCCACACACGTCTATACGTCACAATGCCCAAACAGACTCTGTCCTAAAACACAAGTGGTTATCAAGACTTTTTAACTTTTACTTTTATCTTCTTCACCACTGATCGGCTCGTTAGCCGCTTGGAAGATCGGTTACGTCTCTGTTACGCACTGTTGGCAAGTACTGGGCATGCACTGGCTCCTGAATGTATCTGAACCTGCTCCAGTTCAAATCCAGTCTGGTCTTGAAAGAGCTCACGCTCTGTGCCGTCACAACACTCTCTTACAGATTGTTCCAAGAGTTCACAACTCTCACTCCGAAAAATTACCCTTTACAGTTTTCTGGGCTTGTGGCTTCTTCAACCTTGAGCTGTGACCCCTTGTTGGATCTCCTCGTCGATATCCACGATGGTGGACAGGTTGGAGCCAACGTTATGAAGAGAGTTAAAGTTGGTGAAGGTGGTCCCGTTGGTTGGATGGTAGGTAGGGGTGTGACTGAAGCAGGGGCGGGCCAGAACAGAATCTGTTTCTCACGTACGTCCATCTCCAGGTCGATGTGAACATACGCATCTGCGTGTGAGAGACAAGGGTGAGCTCGTCTGCATGCTAAAGCTTAGTGGTGGAATTGGCCAACCTCTTTATCCTTACTTGAGGTTGTCTTATGTAAAAAAATACCTTCATTCAGTATTAGATGTCCACCTTGTTGGGGAGACGCGGGTAAAGAAGATAGCCAAGAAAATACTGAAGTGGGTTGCCGCCAGTACACATATTTGTTCTACCTTCGTTTCGATGGTGAAGAGCTCCAACTAGGTGCCAGTTTTAGGTGCCGTTCATGTTATTGTAGAGCTGCTCGCAATTATGACGAATTTTGGTGGCAACTAAAATGACTGGGGTCCTCCATTGCCTCTCCCTGATGATGGAGTCAGTAGCCCTAGTAAAGTCAAGAAAGGCCAAGTACAGGCCACAATGCTGTTTTCTGGTATTCTCTTGTATCTGGAAGACAAAAAAAAATCATGTTGGTGGTGCCGCGAGGCAGGAGTAGTTTGTGAAGGAGGATGCATTGAAAATCTTGCCAATTATGGACAACTTTTAAATCCCATGATAAACGCGCAGTCTGATCTGTTTCTATTGTTCATAAATACTTGTATATTGAAGATAATCGGGTCTTTGAGGTTATGTGAACTTTCTCCTGTTCCACTGTATTCTACAGGGGAAAGTAGAAGCGGCTGGTCAGGAGTGGTCCCCCTGATTTATATACCTCTGCTGAAACTTCATCAGGCTTGGCGCCCTTGTTATTTTTCAACTGATTGATGGCAGTGGCTAAACCGTCACGGGAAGTATAGTATTTTCACGGTAACCTGGCCAGTAAGCCACGCACCTCTTCTATAAAAATACCTGATTGGTTCATAGAGAATGTCCATTAATTAAATCTAAATGTGTTTCACAAATAGGCAAGCAGACCTGTTATTCTCTAAATTAATGTTAATTATATGGACTATCAAAATGCAAACGATTTCAAGACATTCGCACTTCAGAGTGTTAGAAAATTTGTAATATTTATCATAAGAGGTCGCAGTTTTTTATTATTTCTTTGTTTTGTATCAAACATAAATAAAACAGAAACAAATGATACCAAACAAATAGCACAATAGGTAATGTACTACAGTTTGTACGGCTGAATATATCCCAAATCATTTATATAACTGATAAAACTCAATATAAATACGCGCTTATAATTATTTGAAGGCAAATATCAAACTCAGACCATACTGATAGGCCATAAGAAGATTAAATACCTGATTATGGTGCAAAGAATTTTATCTGAACCATAAACCACATTTTACATCTATCTGTATCAATCAATTATCTCTCTCTTTATATATATATATATATATATATATATATATATATATGCTGATAACCACCAGGAAAGAAGAAAACACGAAGTTCCCAAGCGCTTTCGTGTTTTCTTCTTTCCTGGTGGTTATCAGCATATACCTAGATCACGCGCACCTACAGTGATTTACTTGCATATATATATATATATAATCAACGACCTCACCAGCAAGGAATCGTGTTAAATGGACTAAAAATGAAGTATATATATATATATATATATATATATTTCATTAGCCCAATAAAGCAGGCGGACTTCTACATATAATCAACACCTCACCCCGCCAGGATTCGAACCCACGGCCCACAACTGTGACCAAGGAACGCTACCTCTAGACCACCAGGGATACTAAAAGCAGTCCTAGACTCTGTTATATTTCACACAAAGCCTGTTCAACGAGCTTATGGCGCCGTGAACCTCTAATGGGGACTACCCGTATCACTTTGGTGGTCAGAGTAACGGTTTACCAAATCCGGGTAGTCCCCATTAGAGGTTCAAGGCGCCATAAGCTCGTTGAACAGGCTTTGTTTGAAATATAACAGAGTCTAGGACTGCTTTCAGTATCCTGGTGGTCTAGAAGTAGCGTTCCCTGGTCACAGTTGTGGGACGTGGGTTCGAATCCTGGCGGGGTGAGGTGTTGATTATATATATATATTGTAACGACCGTGTCGTATTTTTCAATATTTTTTTATATAACATGCTTCCATGTTCCATATTATTCCTGTAATGATGTGTTGTATTTACTATTATATAATCTAGTCACCTTACCCTGTGCTGTTAAGGTTTTAAATGTTATTATTTGTTCAAACCCATTTTGTATTGTAACAAGCATTCTTTATTTCTCTACGACCATCTGCATCGTTAAACGACCCACCGGCGGGTCGCTTGGCCGGAGCCGACCTTATATATAGGACCCACCAGCTGACGGAGTTAGTTCAGTTCTCTTCTCATACAGTTCACATCCTTTGAGTGAAACTTGTTACCTGCTACTTATACTTAATTTATTTGTGTTGTTCCTGTCGCCACCAATGTGGTATATCTATGTGAGTACCTATTTATGTCACTTTTTATGTCCATCAGTATTTGCTTAGTTACATTTAAGTAATTCAGTGCTGTTTCACGTTAGTTAATTTCAGTGTTAGTTTTTATATGATTATGCAGTGTTAACATAATCCAATGCTTTATTTTTATTCTTTAGATGTTTCGATGTTTAGTATCATTTGTCTTAAAAGTTTCGATGGTGAATCAATTTGTTGTGACAGCCTACGAGGTTCTTTATTGTGTTAATATTTAATTAATTAATTAAATTCTTAAAGGTTTACTTTATTCATTTTTAATCTCTTTTAATTTACTTCACTTTTTTGTTTGGTTACGCCTAGAACCAGGATATTTAAGTAAATTAAGAGACGGCGCAACAGTTTTGGCGACCTTGCCAGGATTCACTTATGACGTTTTGACACTTGTGATTTTTTTTTCTAAGCATGCTGACGGATTTGTTTTGAGGCATGGTAGGACTACAGTGGTAATTTTATGCGTAATAATTTTGTACATGACAGGAGGAGATGGACTCGTTCGCCAACTAATGCGGCGGATTTTTGTTGGACAAGGCCGCAGCCAAATAAAGTGAAGCACGAGAGGTTGCAGTTTCGGTTCTCGCCTCACGAGACTTTGATCTTTTCCAGGAGAGCTTTGCAAAGGACCCAGATGTTGGTACCTTTCGTCCCTTTTTGTCACAAGGCACGGTAGAAGTTGATGGTGTCGAAACACCAGTCACTATTTTGAGAGACTCGGGTTGTTTTCATTCTGACATCAAAGAGGGTGTTGTTGCGGCGAGGAAGACTGACAAAACGTCGTTTTGGGCGCCCTTTGGGGTAAAGGTGCATCTCCTTTGGTTTCTCAGGTATAGCTAAACGTTGCCGGTAAGCACGAGCTGCCTGTGTTAGTACGTGTCAAATCTCCTTGTTGCTAGAGTGGACCTCATACTCGGTAGCGATTTGCTGCAACAGCTTGAAGATGATATGCCCGGTGTTTTCCCTTTGTGTGCTGTGACTCGTTTTATGTTAATGACTAATGATCATAATGTAACTCCTGATGTAGATGATTCACTGTCCTTAGAAGGACTTTTTGCTAACCCAATTGCTTCAAAGGCATTTCTTCCGCAGTTAATGCTGTGACCGGGGGAGTTGCTTTAATAGCTGCGCAAGAGCAAGACGATTCATTACGGCTCTTGTTTGACCTGGAGTCCGATCCTGCCAATGTTTCGGGCCCTACCACGAGATATTTCAGTCAAGACGGTGTTTTGTGCCGCCACTGGCTCCCACCGACTATGTCAGAGGAAGACGCGGACTGGGCGTCTATCACTCGAATAGTCCTCCCACACACTTACAGACAACATGTTCTAGCTCTGGCCCATGACGGTCGCTTTTCTGGACCTCAAGGTGTCCGAAAGACGTTCAACAGGCTGGCCAGAAAGTTCTATTAGCCAGGTATGAGGAGAGATGTCACTAAATATTGTAAGCACTGTCATTTTTTTCAAAAGGTAGGCAAAGCCAATCGGGCTATTCCACCTTTTCCACTTGTAGGAGTACCTCACGTACCTGAGCCCTTTACAACAGTACAGTGTGATATTGTAGACCCTCTGCCTAAAACTTCTAGTGGGTTTGAATATTTATTTAATCATTGATACCTCCACTAGGTACTTGCATGCTGTACCTCGTAGGAAAGTTACTGCTAAGGCCCTTGTTAAATGTTTGCTTGACCTGTTTAGTCACTTTGGGTTGCTGTACCGTGTTCAAACGGACGGTGCATCATATTTTGTAGGAAAAGTTTTCAAGAAAGCCCTAGCAGAGTTGGGAATAGTTCATTGTTAGGTAGTAGTGAAGAGAGCATTAGCGAATTAAGTTTCGTAGGAGATGTTAGAGAGAAGCTTCTAAGATGTTGGAGCAGTCGCAGACCAAGACATGGTATGGCAAGCGTGCCAGACACAGTTCCAGATATTAGATCAAGTACTCATTCTCTTGCCGAGACATGGACAGCCGCTCCATGCGACGTTCAGTGGGCCATATAGTGGTGAAGAAGGTAAGCCCCACAGATTATATTATCTCTACCCCTGACAGGCGCCGACTACAGCGCTTATGTCACGTCAACACCAAGCTGTACCACACACGCCCAGCACCCCCATTTGTTGCTGATGATCCATTTCCCATGTGTGCCGTTGACACTTTCTTGGTAGACGGTGAGAAAGAGGAGGAAAAAGAAGGGGCAAGTCCACTCGCCCTGTCATCAGTCAGGGTTTGGCAGTCCAACTCCGTAGAGTTGCAGGAGAACCTACAGCGTCTACAGGGACACCATAGAGCTGACGTGCTGGCCGCCATCCAACAACATTCTCTTGTCTTTCAAGACAGACCTGGCTGTACCACTGCCGTGGTGCATGATATTGTTGTTGGTTCTGCTAAGCCTATCAAGCAGGCTCCCTACCAGCGAGTGGTGCTCACCAGACACTCTAGTACCGAAGAAGGACGGCACTCTTCGTTTCTGCATCGACTTCCGCAAGGTCAACGCCGTCACCAGCAAAGACAGCTTCCCTCTACCAAGAGTCGACGACTGCATCGAAGCAATCGGGAACGCCAAGTTCCTCTAAGATTGAGTGCCTTCGAGGGTTTTGGCAAGTACCATTGACCCCTCGTGTTAAAGACATCTCCAGTTTTGTGACATTAGGTAAGACCTATAAATTTAATGTTATGCTTTTCGGGCTTTGCAATGCCCTTGCTACCTTTCAAAGGCTGATGTCACAAGCCACGGCCAATTGGCCTGGTTTTGTAGTATATTTAGATGATGTAATTTTTTGTGACACTTGGTCAGACCATATATGTCAGCTAGACGCTCTCTTCACTGAGTTAGAAAATGTAGGACTTGTTATAAACTTTGCTGAGTCAGAATTTGTTTGTGCTCAACTTTTGTATCCGAGACATGTAATTGGGTTGGAAACTTGCTCCTCCCACAGCAAGGTGTGACACAATTTCTCAGATGCCTGTTCTATGTAACAAACGACAAGTCTGCAGATTTTTGGGTTGTGTGGGTTATTACCGGAGATATATTTGTAATTTTGCCGAGTTGGCACTACCCCTTACTGATTTGTTGAAGGGTAATATTTTTTGTTGGACTTCAAGGTGTCAGAACACTTTTGTCATATCAAAATTTGTGCAAACAAAATTTTATTTTATGGGGGGAAGTGTTACGACATTGTAGTATTTTTCTATTTTTTTTTTTATGTAGCACTAGGGTGTGTCATACGGAGGCGAATTTTTTTATTTTGAGTTTGAAAAATCGGCCCATGGTATTAATGATGTAGTTCTATGTGCAGAATTATGTGATATCTTCAGATTTAAAAAGTTTTTATTTTTTGCTAGGTAAATTTTAACTTGAAATCTTTTGAAAATTCAGTATTCCCACCCTTTTACCAACACCACTAAATAGCTTATTTAAAGTAAAGTAAATTCATCAGGTTAATTTATTAGGATGAAAATGATCCAGAATAGTGAAACGAATGATCTTGACACATTTATTAAATTTAATATTCCTTTAGAAAACAAAATCATCAAATACAAAAACCGGTTTTACTACTACGACCCGGTGTTGCTGCACACCATAGAGAACATGTCTTTCTTGCTTCTGTTTCTACTCATCACCTCCCTGCTGACCACCTGAGCTCGGATGTAGCCTTCCCTCCTCTCCTGGCTGTACACGTGACTGCTGGCCTCGCTCACTTGCTGTACAGTACACAACGCTCTATACTCTGGGTGTGCGAGGGCCAGGCAGGGACATGCATGGGGTTGTCCAGGAAAGCTCTGACTTGAACATTGGTGAGGCTGCAGGTAAGAGGGGGCTCACTGCCAGCCTGGATGTTATCCAGATCTATGAGATCAGTGAGGGTCTTGGCACCTAGATTGACTTCAGGAGTCTTCCTGACCCTGAAGGAATCGTCACCAACTGATTCGTCATGCCCAGATCCTCTCATAAGTCTCATATCCAAGATCTTTTTGACTGCCACTCTTCTCTCCTCCTCATCCTTACTGCAGAGCATTTTCTGCAGAACTGCCTCGGGATGAGCATACCAGGAAGATCTCCTCACAGTCTGCTCCACAATCTGAACAACCTTCCTTGGCTGACTCCTCAGGAGCTCAAGCTGGAAGAGAACATGCCTCGGACCTTCGGAGAACGATGACTTGACCTTGGTGTTGAACCAATTTGGCAAGTAGACACTCACGATGAATTGGACAATAAGTCTCAGGTTGTGAAGCTGGTTCCCTTTCAGTTTATGATGAGCGACCCAAATTCTGCAGAACCTGAGAGCCGTTGTGAGCCACCTAGAATGTGAGACTGGACCTATCTGCAGGTAAGCAAGTCTATCAGGCATGACCCCAGTTTTGATGGCACTGCAAATCATGTAACCATAGTACTGGTCAGTACTCAGGTCGTCAATGACAGTATGTGCAAGCTCAACGAGTGGAGAGCAAACTGTGATTTTTTCAAAGCTCGGATTTATTTCTAACTCAGTGGCAGAGTCCAGCATCTTGCCAAAAGGACCAGACCATCTGTTGTTTGAAAGAGTCTTGCCATCCAGCTCCTGGATCAGATGTCTGAGTGGCAACTCGTTGGTGTGGAGGTCACAAACAATCCAGACCAGCTTCCTCCCAATTTTCTGCTCTATCCACTGTATGACCCCCCCTTGCCACCCTGTGTTCGTGTTGGTGCTGTCCCCTCCAATGGCCTGCAGGGTCTGGTCTACGTTCCTCTCTCTGAGCCAGTTCACAATGTTATCTGCCACTATCTCAGCTGGTTTCCTGATGTCATCTTTCTCTGGAGTGAAATGCCACAAATACTTCCCTCCTGGTTCACTGCAGCAGGAGTAGTGTTCCTCCTTCACCATGGCAGGGAACAACTTGTCAGAATCTCCAACTTTCATGAACACTTTAGTGTCATCCCTTCTCCCATCAAAGAACAAACAATTGATTCCATTTTCTCTTATCCCCTTATCAAACACCTCTTCTAGGTTACTGACAAGTTTCTCCTGAGCTCTCCTTTTTTGTTATGATCTATCACCAGGTGAACATCATCAGGTGTTATCAAACCACCGTCAATCCAGGCAGCTGTTGCTATCTCTGCAGTTTCTCTGAGACCAGTGTGGTGTCGCATGCTGGCCAGAGCTATGCTCGGGATATCTTTCCTATTTTGAATCTTATGCCTGGAAGGTTTGGGATCATTATTTTCTGGGTTAGGGACAAAGTCACCATTCTCCTGGTCAGCACTCGGATCGGCCATGGGGAAGTCATTAAACTCTGAATCAGCTTGACTCCAATCATCGGCCTTTTTTACCTCACCCTGGGCCTTCTCAAGTCTCTTTTCCTCGGCAACTCTTCTCCTCTTCTGTCTCTCTGTGGCAGCCTCCTGTCTCTTGGACTCCGGAATATCTTGGCTAGAAATCATGAGAGCCCCTATACTGCCAGTCTTCTCTCTCTGTGCTTTGACAAATGCCAGTTCGATCACAGGAATCTTCAGTTCACGCTTGCAAATACAGGAGATGTGGGCCTCGGATTTACAGTCACGATCGCATCCAAACTCAGGACAGAGAACAATTGGGCACTTGCAAGTAATTATGTCAAATAACTGGTCCAGTTGCTTGGCAAAGCTGTCCTTAACTGCAAGTTTTCCTCTCCCAAGAGAGATATCTCTTGCCTTTTCCCAACTGGCTAGCAGTCTCTCACTAATCTTCTTCTGACTTGTTATGACTAGAGGCTTGAACTGAGCGTTAGCCAGAGTGTACTGTGCCAAGACAGCTTTGGTCATATCACTGGCAATGTCTTTGTTTGTGTAAGTTCTTTGGTTCTTTTCACTGATTTGCCTGATTAAAACACCGTATCTCAAAGCATCTCTCAATGTAGGCAACTCCGACTTCAGGAGCTCTCTCCCAGACCCAAGATAGTGACTGAGATGGCTGGATTTTTGGTTCCTCGTCCTGACACAAGCAGCCATCGCAAATATTATCAACTTATAAATGCATCAGAATCTGAAACAGAAAAAAATATTGTTAGTTGGGTTGTTAAAGAATGAAGTCAGAAAGCAATGTTCACTATTTTATTGTAATGCACTAATGCAGCTGTACGTTAGATTTTCGATAAATTTCACGCTACAATTTACCTAGCAAAAGGTTGCAAAATATTGAAACTGAAATTATTTTCTGTTTATATGCACTAAAATCTACCAAAAAAGTGATGGGCCATTAGTTTTAGCTGATCGTCCCTCCTATGACACACCCTAATACGCAGGGTTCCTTACTCTTGGAATGCTCCTTATTCATGGACTGTTCCTTCCTTATGGACTGTTCCTTCCTCATGGACTGTTCCCTACTCATGGACTGTTCCCTACTCATGGACTGTTCCCTACTCAAGGACTGTTCCTTACTCATGGACTGTTCCTTACTCATGGACTGTTCCTTACTCATGGACTGTTCCTTTCCCATTGACCGTCCGTTACTCATCCACTGTTCCTTCCTCATGGACCGTTCCTTACTCGAGGAATGTTCCTTACTCATGGACTGTTCCTTACTCATGGACTGTTCCTTACTTATCGACTATTCTTTTCCAATGGACTGTTCCTTACTCAAGGACTGTTGCTTACTCATGGACTACTCCTTACTCATGGACTGTTCCTTACTCACGGAATGTTTATTACTCATGGGATGTTCCTTACTCACGGATGGTCCTTATTGTTTGTACCTTACTCCTTTGCTTTTCTCACTTGTGGGGTTCCTTACTCTTACTGTATAGGGTTTCTTACTTGTGGAGGATCTTTACT
Source organism: Homarus gammarus (assembly GCA_958450375.1). Lineage (NCBI taxonomy): Eukaryota > Metazoa > Arthropoda > Malacostraca > Decapoda > Nephropidae > Homarus > Homarus gammarus. The sequence goes on along the minus strand of CAUDMG010002615.1, from coordinate 917,553 downwards.
AGAGGGATTTCCTGGTTGGGGGTTCCTTACTTGTAAAGGGCTCCTTCTTCTTGTGTGGTTCATTACTCTTGGAGGTTCCTTATTCATTAAAAGTTCCTTATTCGTATAAGTTCATTTCTCATAGAGGGTCCCTACTCGTTGGACGACCCTTGCTCATGTGGGTTCCTTACTGTTGCTACTTCCTTAATTCTGGGGTTTTCTTAGCCGTTGAGGGTTCCTTACTCATTGGGGTTTCCTAATCATGCAGTATACTTTCCCTGAGAAGATTTCCTCACTTTGGGGGTTTATCTGTGGGGTTTGTGAATAGTAGAGTTCCTTACTAGTAGGGGTTGCTTCTTCAAGGGTTTCCTAATTTACTGTGTGTTCTTTTTTTCCTGGAGAGTTCCTTACTCGTGGAGGGCTCCTTACTCATTGATGAAGCTTACTCGTGCAGGGTTCCTTATTTATGGGAGGTTCCTTACCCATTGAATGTTCCTTTCTCTTTGAAAATTCCGTATTCATTAGGGAGCTCCTTATTCATGGAAGGTGTCTTACTCAAGGAGAATTGTCTATTTTTGGAGGGTTTCTTCATCGTCTGTGCGTGTTTCAGGTGATTCTGTTTGTGTGTTTGTTTGTATGTGGTCATGGTGGTCCTACACTACCTGGAGTGCTGGAAGAAGATATTGGTAAACCTTGATACGGTCTGTGATGGGTCAAGTTTGAGAAAAAAAATTAGATCCTTGCCTTGATTGATCGAGTTAGGGGTAGGGAACCTATATCCTTGCAGTGATAGTCTATGGAAAAGTAAACCAACATAGAAACATCCAGTGATTGGTAACATGTTGGTAAACAAAAGTAAATGTGTTCTCTTAACTCGTCGTCTTGGGCTAAACAGTATGGATATGTCTCCCTAACTCATCGCCTGAGGGCAAACAAAACAGGATATATCCTTCTAACTCGTCATCTGGGGGTAAAAAAAAACACGTATATGGCGTCACATATACGGTCCACTAATTTTTTGGAAGAGGAGATTCCTAACTCGTGGAAAGTTCCTTACTCGTGGAGAACTCCTTTAACGTGGATTGTTCCATTTTAGTGAAGGGATCTTTACTTTTGGAGGGCTCCTTAATCTTGCGGGTTCCTTGTTTGGTGTGGGATTCTTACTCGTTCCTTACACTTTAAAGGTTCATATGTGAACCAGGAATGTTTCTTAATTGGGAGTTTCCTGTTTTGTACAGTATTACTCCTGCAGAGCTCCTCGCTCGTGAAGGGATTCTTTTCACAGAAAGAGTTCGCTAAGGCTTCTTTACTCCCAGGGAATTCTTACTCGTGCGTGTTTCTAACTAAAGAAGTGTTCTTTTCTCGTTCAGTTCCTTCCTAGCAGAGTTTTCCTTGCTAGCAAAGGGTTCCTTATTCGTAGGGATCATTAATTGTGGAGTTTTCCTTAATCATGGAGGGTTCTTTCATCGTGAATGGTTTCTTACTCTTGCAGAAATTCTTATCAATGGGGGTTCCTTACTCGTGGAGGGTTTCTTTTGTCATCAAGAGTTTCTCATTTGTTGAGGGTTCTGTACTCATAGAGAATGTTTTACTTAAAGAGGGCTCCTTATTCATGGAGGGTTCCTTACTCGTAGTGGATCCCATTCTCGTTCAGTATCCTATACTTGTTAATTACTTGTAGAGTGTTCTTTAATTCATGAAAAATCTTTTCTCATGAGGAGGACTCTTTCCTTGGGACTTCCTTAATCGTCCGGGTTAACTATTTACTCGTTATGGGGTTCCTTAATTGTTATAGGGTTTCATACTCCTTAGGTGGATTCCTTACTCGTGGAAATTTCCGTAATTGTGGAGGGTTCCATACTCGAGGGCTCGAATTGGGTGCCTTTCTTGTGGGGATTCCATGCTCGTTGGAGGTCCTCTACTTGTAGAGGGTTCCTTACTCGTGGAGGGTTCCCTACGCATGGTGGGCTCCTTACTCGTGGACGGTTCCTTACTCGTGGATGATTCCTTATGCAAAGACACTACATCCTCACTTGCCCTATGACCTCCTCCTACAGGTCCCCAGCCGTTACCAACACCTCTTCCCTCCCAGACCAGATATCCCTCCTCCTAGTCACAGGCCTGGCATTTAACATTATTAGGGACTTGCCACTCTTTGCCATAAACAGATGAAATGTACCGGGAACTTTCCCCCCACACACTCATCATTCTCTCACTTTATGTAACTTGACAAAACCTATGACCCTTCAGGCTTTTACGCCCTTAATGTACGAGTCATAAAGGCAAGTATGAACTTTTCATACTTCCCTGTTGGGCGCTGTAAACTCTTCTGCGCTTCACCTTGCACAGGATGTAAGGGGGTGCCCAATAAACTAGCCCCCTCGGGGGGCAAATCTGAATCTGAATCTTATGCAAAGACTTTCCTTACTCTTGGTGGGTGCTCTACCCGTGAGTGTTCCTACTCGTTCAGGGTTACTTAAGGTACTTGTGGAGATCCCTCACTCGCTGTGCGATCCTTACTCGTTGATATTAATCACTCAAGGGAAACTTCATATTTATTGGAGGGTTCCTTAATTAATAGGGGTTCTTTACTTGTAGGAGTTTCTTACTCATTGAGAGTTCTTTGCCCATGGGGAGTTCCTTATTCAAAGGATTTTCCTTACTCGTTCGGAGTTCCATGTTTGTGGAAGTTTCTCATTCTTGGAGTGCTCCCTACGCTTACAGGAATCTCTACAGATGGAGGGACTCAGATGACTATTTACCAGTGTTTGTAAATCATAAAAAGCTTCTAACTCATTCATTTCCTTCATGCCTGCAGTTCCTTACTATGAGGGTTCTTAATCACAGAGTGTTCTATGACCTTTCTTTCTAAATCTTCCTTATTTGCTAGGGTTCTTTACTCGTGGAGGGTTCCCTACTCATAAACGATTACTTATTTAATCAAGGACGGTTCCATATTTGTGAGAAGATATTTTCTTATGGAGAGTTTCTTACTCGTGGAGATTTCCTTACTCATGAGAAGTTCCTTACTCGTGGAGGGTTCCTTACTCATGAGAAGTACCTTTCTCATGGAGGGTTCCTTATTCATGAAAAGTTCCTTACTCATGGAGGGTTTCTTATTTATGAAGAGTTCCTTACTCGTGGAAGGTTCCTTACTCATGGAGAGTTCCTTACTCATGAGAAGTTTCTTACTCATGGAGGGTTCCTTACTCTTGGAGAGTTCCTTACTCTTGGAAGGTTCCTTACTAATAGAGGATTCCTTACTCATGGAGGGTTCCTTACTCATAAACGGTTCCTTAATAAATCAAGGACGGTTCCTAATTTGTTAGAGAGGTCCTTTTCTTATGGAGAGTTCCTTACTCATGAAAAGTTCCTTACTCATGGCAAGCTCCTTTCTCATGAGAGTTCCTCACTCTTGAAAAGTTCTTTGTTCATGGAGAGTTCCTTACTCATGTAGGGTTCCTTACTCATGGAAGGTTCCTTACTCATGGAGAGTTCCTTACTCCAGCAGGGTTCCATATTCTTGAGGAGTTCCTTACTCGTGGAGAGTTCGTTACTTATGGAGAGTTCCTTACTCATGGAGAGTTTCTTACTCATGGAGGGTTCTTCACTCAAGCAGGGTCCCTTATTCCTGGAGAGTTCCTTACTCATGGAGAATTTCTTACTCATGGAGAGTTCCTTACTCATGGAGAGCTCCTTACTCATGGAGAGCTCCTTACTCATGTAATAATATCATGTTTTTAGAGTAAATAATGTCATATGTTTTTAGATTTACATATAAATTCAATTTCACCTTATAATCTCGACTAGTGCCATATTCTCACTGATAGCTTGGGCGGGAATGCCCGTGAGTGTTTAAGGGCTGAAAGTCAATCACAGTGACCTTTGAGTGTGACGTTATAGGCACAGCTAGGTGATTTGCTGAAACTTAGTGTCACCTACCAAGCCGCCATGTTCAGATTATCGGGGTCCGGGTTTTAGGAGTGCTCTTGCATAGGCGTGTGTGGGTTGGTGTATTTAACATAGCGAGATATATAAGAGTTCTTTACTTGTGGGGGATCCCTGCTCCAGGAGCTTCCTTTGTCATTGAACATTCCTGACTCTTAAGATGTTCCTTATCCACTGAAGGTTCCGGTATCATAAGAACATAAGAAAATAAGGAGTCTGCAATAGGCCGGTTGGTCTGTGCATGGCAGCTCCTGTCGAGAGTTACTACCGCTCTCTATCATCCATAAATCTATCCAGCCTCCTTTTGAAACTTTCCAGCGTTCCAGCACTTACTACAAAGTTGCTAAGCTTGTTCCACTCGTCCACCACCCTATTTGTGAACCAGTTCCTTCCTATCTCCCTCCTAAACCTAAACTTATCCAACTTAAATCCGTTGCTTCGAGTCCTATCCTGCTCGGATATTATAAGAACTTTATCATGAACGGTTTCTTGCTCATATTCAATCAATCAATCAGAGTACCGTCCTCATATTTGAGGGTTGTCGACCACAGTCATCCAATCTAAACGTCCTCGAACTGTTTTTACCAATCAACCAAGGTTTTGTCTCTCTCTTGGGACCCACTTTTTTAATTTAATTGGTCCATTCCTGTCTCTTCCTTCCCTTGGTCCTCCTATCCTCAACTTTGTTCATTAATATTTCTGTCATTATCCCCTCATTCCTAATTATATTGCCAAAGTATCTCATTTCTCTTTTTCTGTACATTTCAAGTATTTCTCTTGAAGTTTTTGCTAATCTTAGTACTTCAGCATTTGTTTTCCTGTCAGTGTAATTTATTCTTAGCTACTTTTTGACTTAGGGCTTACCATTTTCTGTACTTATTGACCCCCCTCCCTATCCCTCGAAACCCATGGGGGGGGGGGGGGGTTTAAGTCGTCCTGGACCTGTATACTGTTCGTTGGTGACTGGTGAGCCCCGTTCTCTCCCAGTCTTCTGCACACATCCGTGGCAATAATTCCTCTTCTCTCACATTTATTCAGTTAAGGCTGTTGAGGTATGTTTTATCCCAGTTGTTATATTTACCTAAAAATAGCAAGCAGCCATAAGTTTATTGGTGAATTGTGAACACGCATGTGTTGCTCTGTTTGTTATTCGCAAGCTTTGAATTCTGTTTATATTTTATCAGAAGTTGGTGGTGTTTAAAATCATGTGGTGGTAACAGGTGGTTATGGTAAAGTTGTATTTATGATGATATTGATTTGTTTCTTAATAATCATGTGTTTATAATCATAATGTGTTTACTATAATGTTATGGTGTTTGTTAATATTTACTTAATAATTATGTGGTGGTGTTTATGATCATGTAGTGGTGCTTTTGATCATGTTGTGATCATTGATGTTTGTTAATAATCATGTGGTGTTTATGATCATGTGATGTTTGTTAATGATATGGTGTTGTTTATGATCATGTATGATTGCAGTCACTTGTAGTGTTTATGAACTTTATGATCATATGTTTGTTATTGATCATGTGGTTGTGATTATCATGATGTTGTGGTGTTCATGAGCACGTGGTGATGTTTATCTTACCTTACACGTGCCTTATGTTTTGTTCACAGATTTGTGTTGGCCACTGCACATCAAATAATTCGCAATGAGTGCAGAGAAGCGGAAGTATCTTGACGAATATATTCGATTTGGATTCGCGTCTCTCCAAAAGGGGGACACAGAGGTCCCCCAGTGTGTGATATGTTATAAGACTCTGAGCAATGATGGAATGCGGCCCTCACGCTTGGAACGCCACTTGAGGACAACGCATCCTACTCTAGCTGACAAGCCTAAGGCATTCTTTGAAACAAAAAGACACTCCTTGAAGCAAGTTAAGTTGGACGGCAGTTGGGCATTTCGGCAACAAACTTCAAAAGTTGTTGAGGCTTCCTATGAAATCCCATGTTGATTGCAAAGAGCAAGAAGAGTCATAACATCGGAGAGTTTCTCATAAAACCAAGCATACTCCGTGCAGCAGAACTCGTTCTGGGGAAAGATAGTGCAAACAAGCTTTCCCAAATTTCACTACCAAACGATACAGTCAAGGGAAGGATCGATGAATTGTCTCAAGACGTCAAAGATCAAATTCTCGACCAAATAAGAGATTCTCCTGTTTTTGCCATGCAGTGTGACGAAACGACTGACATCGCTCAGTGTTCTCAGCTACTGATGTATGCTCGTTTCGTGTCAGGCAACAGTGTAAAAGAGGAAATGCTGTTCTGTCACCCCATGGAAAGTTGTACAACAGCAGCAGCAGCTATTTTTCATGATGTATCAAACTTCTTTTAGGAAAACCAACTTTCGTGGGACTCGCTGGTAGGGGTGTGCACTGATGGAGCTCCAGCCATGCTTGGTCTGCAGTCTGGATTCATTACAATGGTGAAAGAAAAAAATCTGTACACACTGCATACTTCATCGTGAATCCTTAGTACCCAGAACTTTACCTGCTGAAATGAGGGATGTCCTGAACGTGGCTATCAAGGTAGTCAACTTTATCAAAACTGGAACCTTAAACAGTCGTTTTTTCAAACTGCTGTGTAAGGATATGGCATCTGAACATGAAACCTTGCTTTTTCACACGAACGTACGATGGCTATCAAAGGGGAACATGCTTGGACGGCTTTATGAACTACGAGAAGAAGTAGCAATATTTCTTGATTCGAAGCAGACAAGTTCCAGTCTGAAGGCTTTCAGCTATCTCTAGCTTACCTGGTGGACATCTTCGAAGCGTTGAATGCTCTCAACCTTAAACTACAAGGGAAAAACATCAACATCATCATGCACCACGACACCATTCGAACCTTCATGGCCAAACTCGACCTCTGGGTGTCGAATTCAGCAGGGAAATACAGCCAGTTTTAGTAACTTGGATTCTGCTCTCATTCACTGTAACCTTGATTCCGAGTTAAAGAAACAAATAATCACTCTTCTAACTGACTTGAAAACAGAATTCATCAGATACTTCGCAGAGATAGATGAGAAGCGTGAAGCCTGGAAATTCATTAGGAACCCATTTCATTGTGAAGTAGCTGATGCTTCGGATGAAGTGCAAGAGGAGTTTCTTGAGTTGAAGTTCAACTCCACAGCTAAGGAAGACTTCAAAGAACTGGATCTTGAGACGTTCTGGGTCAAGTACCTACCTGTTTACCCTCTGATCTCATATCAGGCTCTTCGGATTCTAACTATGTTCGGATCCACGTATCTTTGTGAAGCTGCATTTTCCACGCTCGTTGCTGTCAAGACCAAGTACAGAAACAGGCTGAACGTTGAAGGGGAGTTACGTTGTGCATTCTCTGGCATTCAACCACGCATTCAAGATCTAGTAGCTAAGAAGCAGTGTCAAGTATCTCACTAATTTATACTCAATAAAAAGACTAAAAACACAATATTTTTCATTTTTCTTTAAAATCTGGGAGGGAATTTTATTCATAGATGCAAGGGGGGCGTGGAGGGAAGAACCAATCCCTAGAGGGGGCGTGGTAGTAAAGAGGTTAAGAACCACTGCTGTAGACGGTTGTCGCGGCAAGGAGAACTGGTAAGCATGAGTTGTTTAGCCACATAGGTGCAATAGACCAGCCTGGATTGCTTTTGTCGCAACCAGGCTTCCACACTTGATATTTCCACGGGATAACAAACCTAGGTAAACACACTTAGTCTAGTGTCGATCACCGTCACTGTAGACGGGTGTCGTGCAGGAGAACTCTGTAAGCGTGAATTGATTTGACCATTTACTGTAGGTTTGATAGGCCAGCCTGGATTGCTCTTGTTGCAACCAAGCATCCACACATGATATTTCCATGGGGACAACAACCTAGGTAAACACTCTTAATCTCGTGTCGACGACGGTCCACAGGGAGTGACGGTGGAGGACTCTGTGTGGTGTCCCGCTCCCTTCAGGAGGGAGAAGGTGGAAGTCTTATCTAACCCATGGCCTAGGGGAAACTACTCAAAATGTGGTTTTTGGGGCATGAGGCGATGAACAGTACAACACTGTCTCACTGGCCTCCCCCTATAGGCTGGCTAAAATACCACTAATGGAAAATATATGGCGCAGTCATGGCTCGCCCGGTGCCTTATTTCTAGTAAAACAAACTTTGGAGTTGGTTACGTCGGTAAGCATAACGCAACCCATGACACACCTATAACACCACATTTCAAAAGCCTCCAACCTCTTTCTGGCATCTGTTGAAAGTGTCCATGCATCTGACCCATGCAATAGTCCTTGACATATAAAGCCTATAAGCAGACTTTTTTTCTCAAATTGAAGTTAATTTATCTCTTCGTTAGGCCTTTTAGATTATTCAATGCTGCTTTTGCTTGCCCAATTCTTGTTTCGATTTCTTCCGTACATCTGCCATCACAGCTGAAGTTGCTTCTCAAATACACTGTTACGAACCCCGCCATCTATTGTCATGATCTACCTACCCAGCACCACGAGCAACGCCATCTAGGGACGAAACCCGAGTATGACTAGTCTTAGTTACCACTCCTGGGTTTCCCTTCTCCATATCCTGGTTGTTGCGTCACCTCCTCCAAGTCTTCCTCATCAGCTCCAGATCGAGGAAAGTTCAGTTCACTCTGGGAAGTGACCACACTAGGATCACCTATCCTGGAAACCTACGGCACAGTGACTACCTACCATCTTCTTCAATACTCAGCCTTACTCGTCAGCCATCTCAGCCCTGCACTTGAGTATTTTGTAATCTTATATTGCCTCCCCACGTCCACTTGCTTCCGAATGTTGTATAAATATGTATATACTGTTAAGCCAATGTTGCATATGTTTAGGTTAAGTATGGTTAAGGGTGATTTATAAGAAGCTGAATATTTTGTTAAGGAATTTATGGTACTTTATTATACACAACAAAACTCGCATCCTTTGTCTACCCTTTTATAGTCCGATTGTCTTTGTTTTTTTATTGTTGTTGCCTGTTGGGATCTGGGTAGACTTTTAACTATATTCTAAATCCCCAACTCCTAACAACACAAAATGTTCCACTAGTTAAGTTCCCTGTTGCTTACCATAAATTTTATTTTAGGATTTATTTCCAATTTGGAAACAACCATTACTTTCTTGTTTGCAGCATTAACTCTTAAACCGTATTTTTCACCATTTTCCTCGAAACTGTTAACGAAAGTTTTTGTAATGCCTCTTCACTATATGTGATAAGAGCAGTATCATCTGCATAGCATTTATTTGATATTACTCTACCATTAAATTTCAGTCCTTCATCATCACTTATAACTTCACTCATTGAGAATTCTCAAAATATATTACACAATTAGTAATTTCATTATTTACTAACACTGCAGTATCCTGTTGCCAGTAAAGATTCTTTAAAATTCTGAAATCTCCTTCATCAATGCCTTTTCTTTCTAGATCTCTATAAGTATTATCGTCTTTTACCTTCTCAAAAGTGTTTTCAAAATTAACAAAACGTATGTACAAGTTTCTTTGGACCTCTAAGGCCATTTTACTCAAAATTGTCAAGCTAAATATTGCTTCTCTAGTTCCTTTTCCCTTCTAAATCCATTTTTCTCTTCTGATAACCCACTTTCTATTCTACACTTTATTCTACTTAAAATTAAGTTAAATAAAACTTTGCAGGTATGACCTACTAAGCTTATTGTTCTAAACTTGGCGCAACCTAAGGCTCCTGGCTTTTTAGATAATAAAACAAATGTTATTTTTTTAATCACTCGGAAGATTTTCTTTTAAGTATATAATTATATATTTTAGCCAAATATTTTATTCCATTCTTGCTCATTTGTATTATGAATTCTGCTGGAAGCTGATTAACGCCACAAACTACAGTATATAATTTTTCATTTTACTCACAGCTTCCTCAACTTTTGTTTCCAGAATTGGCAATCCGATCTTTATTTCCTTTTCGTTTTTACCTCTGCTCTATCCTTATCATTGTATAGGTCTTCTACATACTAACCCTATTTTTACTGTTGCGTCAATCAGAATCTTATTGTCTGTATTATTACCGAGTCCATTCGAGGGTAATAATAGGGTGCTCCTTATTCCTGGCGGTTTCCTTTATTATGGGGCGTTTCTTACTCATGGAGGGGTCTTTAATCCCAGGCAAATTCCTTCTTCGTCAAAGGTTCCGTGCTGATAGGGGTGTCTTTCCTTTTGCGTGGAGGATTCTTTACCCAAGGAGGATTTTTTATTCGTAGATGTTTTCTTTACTCGTAGGGATTTTTTTGTTTCTTTTGGAGTATTTATCGCTGAAGGGTCACGTACTCATAAAAGTTAGGTTTGGTTGGGTTAGTTTAAGTACACATGTGTGCATATTGTACATGAGTGACAAATTAAGTATGTGTCTGTGCATGTGGGTGTGGAAGTGTTTCAGCTAAATTTTCATGCAGATTTCCGCTATCCGTTTGGTTACAGTTATCATAGATTATTTAGAGATGTGGAGGTAGATGATAATAATAATCATTGTTGCGTACTGTGATTGGTGAAGTTAGGGGTAAAGAACCTAGGTCCTTGTCATCATCTGAAGTTAGCAAACAGGCATTTTGTTAGGCATTGGCAATTAGGAGATGAGCAAACATGTTACGTAAATTGAGAGCTGGTGATAAGGAGTGGACAAGTGGTGATGGAAGAGAAGATAAGAATGTCACTTCAATAGTAACGTCTTATAGAGTCCAATATTTTTTTTTTTTTTTGAGGGGGGTGGAAGTTCCTTACTCGTTCAGTGCTCCAACTCGTTTAAGTTTCATAATCACGAAGGTTATTATGCGTGGAATGTTTCTTTTTCATGAGGATCCTTACTCATGAGGGATCCATATTCATCGGGGATTCCTTGCTTGTGACAAGGTTCCTTATTCGTGGAGGGTTACTTTGTTGAATTCCTTACTCATTGAAGATTCCTTAAAAATTATGATTCCTTACGTATGAAATGTACATACTCATAAGTCCCTTACTGTTGGGAGGTTCTTGATTGTGGAAAGTTCCTTACTTGTGTCTGTATCTGTGTTCAAATATATCATTCTGATAAGACGTCTACTTAGTGTGTGTGTGTGTGTGTGTGTGTGTGTGGAGATACTAGGTACGGTGCTAAGGGCACAGTGAACGGACAGACTCCAACGGGGTCAGCCACTTCCGTCACCAAAGACTCTACACTACCACCACAACCCTCCTTGAGGTATACACCACCACTACCCTCCTTGAGGTATACACCACCACTACCCTCCTTCAGGTAAGACGCTACACCACCACCACTACCCTCCTTCAGGTACTACACCACCACTACCCTCCTTCAGGTAAGACGCTACACCACGACCACTACCCTCCTTCAGGTACTACACCACCACTACCCTCCTAAAAGTACTACACCACCATTACCCTCCTTCAGGTACTATACCACCACTACCCTCCTTCAGGTGCTACACTACCAGAACCCTCCTTCAGGTACTACACCACCACTACCATCCTTCAGGTACTACACTACCACTACCCTCCTTCAGGTACCACACTATCACTACCCTCCTTCAGGTACTACACTACCACTACCCTCCTTCAGGTACTACAAAACCACCACCCTCCTTCGGTAAAACGCAACACCACCACCACTACCCTCCTTCAGGTACTACAACACCACTACCCTCCTTCAGGTACTACACCACCACTACCCTCCGAAAAGTACTACACCACCATTACCCTCCTTCAGGTACTACCCTCCTTCAGGCACTAAAAAACCACCACCCTCCTTCAGGTAAAACGCAACACCACCACCACTACCCTCCTTCAGGTAGTAAACTACCAATACCCTCCTTCAGGTAAAACAACACCACTACCCTCCTTCAGGTACTACACCACCACTACCCTCCTTCAGGTACTACACCACCATTACCCACCTTCACATAAAACGCATCACCACCACCACTACCCTCCATCAGGTACTACACCACCAATACCCTCCTTCAGGTACTACACCACCACTACCCTCCTTCAGGTAAAACGCTACACCACCACTACCCTCCTTCAGGTACTACACCACCACTACCCTCCTTCAGGTACAACACTGCCGCTACCCTCCTTCAGGTAAAACGTTACACCACCACTACCCTCCTTCAGATATGACGCAACACCACGACCACTACCTTTCTTCATGTAAGACGCTACACCACCACAACTACCCTCCTTCAGGTACTACAACACCACCACTACCGTCCTTCAGGGACTACACTACCACTAACCTCCTTCAGGTAGTGCACTACCACTACCCTCCTTCAGGTACTACACTACCACTATCCTACCTCAGGTACTACACTACCACTATCCTACCTCAGGTACTACACTACCACTACCCTCCTTCAGGTACTACACTCCCACTATCCTACCTCAGGTACTACATTACCACTACCCTCCTTCAAGTAAGACACTACACCACCACAACTCTTTCAGGTAAGACGCAACACCATCACCACTACCCTCCTTCAGGTACTACACCACCACTACCCTCCTTCAGATAAGAGGCTACACCTCCAGTGCCCTCCTTCGGGTACTACATTATCACAACCCTTCCACAGGTAAGACGCTACACCACCACCACCACTACCCTCCTTCAGGTACAACACTACCACTACCCTCCTTCAAGTAAGACACTACACCACCACAACTCTCTTTCAGGTAAGACGCAACACCATCACCACTACCCTCCTTCAGGTACTACACCACCACTACCCTCCTTCAGATAAGAGGCTACACCTCCAGTGCCCTCCTTCGGGTACTACATTATCACAACCCTTCCACAGGTAAGACGCTACACCACCACCACCACTACCCTCCTTCAGGTACAACACTACCACTACCCTCCTTCAAGTAAGACACTACACCACCACAACTCTCTTTCAGGTAAGACGCAACACCATCACCACTACCCTCCTTCAGGAACTACACCACCACTACCCACCTTCAGTTACGACACTACCACTAACCTCCTTCAGGTACAACACTACTACAACCCACCTTCAGGTACTACAACACCACAACCCTCCTTCAGGTACTACACCACCATTACCCACCTTCAGGTAAAACGCAACACCACCACCACTACCCTACTTCAGGTACTATGCCACCACTACTCTCCTTCAGGTACTGCACCACAACTACCCTCCTTCAGGTACTACACCACCATTACCCACCTTCAGGTAAGACGTTACACCACCACCACTACCCTCCTTCAAGTACTACACCACCACCACTACTCTCCTTCAGGTACTACACTACCACTACCCACCTTCAGGTACAACAACACTACCACTACTCTCATTCAGGTAATACACCACAACCACTACCCTCTTTCAGGTACTACACCCCCACTACCCTCCTTCAGGTACTACAGTACCACTACCCTCCTTCATGTAAGTTCCTATACTACCACTACCCTCTTTCAGGTACTACACCACCACTACCCTCCTTCAGGTAATACACCACCACTACCTCCCTTCAGGTACTACACTACCACTACCCTCTTTCAGATACTACACTAACACTACCCTCCTTCAGGTACAACAATACCACCACTACCCTCCTTCATGTACTACACCACAACCACTACCCTCTTTCATGTACTGCACCCCCACTACCCTCCTTTATGTACTATACTACCACTACCCTCCTTCATGTAAGTTCCTACACTACCACTACCCTCTTTCAGGTACTACACCACCACTACCCTCCTTCAGGTACTACACCACCACTACCTCCCTTCAGGTACTACAGTACCACTACCCTCCTTCAGGTACTACACTAACACTACCCTCCTTCAGGTATTACACTACCACTACCCTCCTCCAGGTACTACACTACCAACTACCACTACCCTCCTTCAGATACTACACTACCACTACCCTCCTTCTTGTAAGTTCCTACACTACCACTTCCCTCCTTCAGGTACTACACCACCACTACCCTCCTTCATGTAAGTTCATACACTACCACTACCCTCCTTCAGATACTACACTACCACTACCCACCTTCTTGTAAGTTCCTACACTACCACTTCCCTCCTTCAGGTACTACACCACCACTACACTCCTTCATGTAAGTTCCTACACTACCACTACCCTCTTTCAGGTACTACACCACCACTACCCTCCTTCAGGTACTACACCACCACTACCCTCTTTCAGGTACTACACCACCACTACCCTCCTTCAGGTACTACACCACCACTACCCTCCTTCAGGTACTAAACTACCACTACCCTCCTTCAGGTACTACACTATCACTACCCTCCTTCAAGTACTACACTACCACTACCCTCCTTCAGGTACTGCAAAACCACCACCCTCCTTCAGGTAAAACGCAACACCACCACCACTACCCTCCTTCAGGTACTACAACACCACTACCCTCCTTCAGGTACTACACCACCACTAAACTCCTCAAAGTACTACACCACCATTACCCTCCTTCAGGTACTACCCTCCTTCAGGCACTACAAAACCACCACCCTCCTTCAGGTAAAACGCAACACCACCACCACTACCCTCCTTCAGGTAGTAAACTACCACTACCCTCCTTCAGGTACTACAACACCACTACCCTCCTTCAGGTACTACACCACCACTACCCTCCTTCAGGTACTACACCACCATTACCCACCTTCACATAAAACGCATCACCACCACCACTACCCCCCTTCAGGTACTACACCACCACTACCCTCTTTCAGGTACTACACCACCACTACCCTCCTTCAGGTCCTACACCACCACTACCCTCCTTCAGGTACTACACCATCACTACCCTCCTTCAAGTAACACGCTACACCACCACCCCTACCCTCCTACAGGTACTACACTACCACTACCCTCCTTCCGGTAAGACGTTACACCACCACCACTACCCTCCTTCAGGTAACACGCATTACCACCACCCCTACCCTCCTTCAGGTACTACCCCACCACTACCCACCTTCAGGAACTACACCACTACTACACTCCTTCAGGTACTACACTACCACTACCCTCCTTCAGGTACTAAACAACCACTACCCTCCTTCAGGAACTACACCACCACTACCCTCCTTCAAATCCTACACTACCACTTCCCTCCTTCAGGTAAGACGCTACGCCACCACTACCCTCCTTCAGGCAAGACTCTAAACCACTACCACTACCCTCCTTCAGGTACTACACTACCACCACCCTCCTTCAGGTACTACACTACCACTATCCTACCTCAGGTACTACACTACCACTACCCTCCTTCAGGTACTACACTACCACTACCCTCCTTCAGGTACTACACTACCACTACCCTCCTTCAGGAACTTCACCACCACTACCCTCCTTCAAATCCTACACTACCACTTCCCTCCTTCAGGTAAGACGCTACGCCACCACTACCCTCCTTCAGGTAAGACTCTAAACCATTACCAGTACCCTCCTTCAGGAACTACACTATCACTACCCTCCTTCAGGTATTACACTACCACTACCCTCCTTCAGGTACTACACCACCACCACTACCCTCCTTCAAGTAAGACGCTATAACACCACCACTACCCTTCTTCAGGTAAAACGCTACACCACCACAACTACCCTCCTTCAGGTAAGACGTTACACCACCACCAGTACCCTCCTTCAGGAACTACACTATCACTACCCTCCTTCAGGTATTACACTACCACTACCCTCCTTCAGGTACTACACCACCACCACTACCCTCCTTCAAGTAAGATGCTACAACACCACCACTACCCTTCTTCAGGTAAAACGCTACACCACCACAACTACCCTCCTTCAGGTACAACACCACCACTCCCCTCCTTCAGGTACTACACTACCACTATCCTCTTTCATGTATTACACCACCACTACCCTCCTTCAGGTACTACACCATCACCACTACCCTCCTTCAGGTACAACACTGCCGCTACCCTCCTTCAGGTAAAACGCTACACCACCACTACCCTCCTTCAGATATGACGCAACACCACCACCACTACCTTTCTTCAGGTAAGACTCTACACCACCACAACAACCCTCCTTCAGGTACTACAACACCACCACTACCGTCCTTCAGGTACTACACTACCACTACCCTCCTTCAGGTACTACACTACCACTACCCTCCTTGAGGTACTACACTACTACTATCCTACCTAAGGTACTACACTACCACTACCCTCCTTCAGGTACTACACTACCACTACCCTCCTTCAGGTACTACACTCCCACTATCCTACCTCAGGTACTACATTACCACTACTCTCCTTCAAGTAAGACACTACACCACCACAACTCTCTTTCAGGTAAGACGCAACACCATCACCTCTACCCTCCTTCAGGTACTACACCACCACTACCCTCCTTCAGGTAAGAGGCTACACCACCAGTGCCCTCCTTCGGGTACTACACTATCACTACCCTTCCGCAGGTAAGACGCTACACCACCACCACCACTACCCTCATTTAGGTACTATACCAACACCACCCTACCCTCCTTTAGGTACTATACCAACACCACCACAACCCTCCTTGAGGTGCAACACCACCACTACCCACTTCAGGTAAAACGCTACACCACCACCACTACCCTCCTTCAGGTAAGACGCTACACCACCACTACCTCCGTCAGTTAAGACACTACACCACCAGTACTACCCTCCTTCAGGTACTGTTATGCCATAACTTATCTACTTGAATTACTTTAAATATTAATATACTAATGAGGGCACATAATTCACAACAAAAAATAAAAACAAAAAACAAATTTGCATCTCAGCACATCTTATTCCACAGCCCTCTTTATCCCAACAGTTCGGGAGTGAAGGTTTGGAATTACACGCATAACAGAAGAATCAAATTAAATTTAATAAAAAATTTTTTTACCAAAATAAGTGTGTAGGTTCCATCATGAACAGATAAATTAAATCAAGAGAATAAACAATAAACATAATCCTGAGTGAACCACGAATATATGCATAGTAAATAAACAATAAACTACGTTGTCTTATTACCATTGATTGCACTTTACACCCATAAATAATACAAGAGCAGTACCGAATAGTTAAAACTCAACTAAACCCAATTTGAAAAGGTATCCACCACTGACAAACTCAAACGATCTTCCACCTCCAAGGCCAGCCAATGACTGACATAACTCCATACTTCAGGGGACTACAAACCTAATACTAATGTTAATCAACTCCCACATTAAGCTACAAAAATACCAACATACAAACAGATTTTTTTTTATGTATCAAGTACCAACCCTGCTCACACATCATTATTTGAAATATTATATTTACATAACTTAAGGATAACATGACTAAAAAATATTTCACTATGCAAAGCGCAATGCACCACTGTACATTACGCCATGCATAACAGTACTACACCATCACAATCCTCTTCCAGGTATTACTCTACCACTACCCTCCCTCAGGTAAGGCGCTACACTAGGGTGTGTCAATTTTGTCAACATGTTAAAAATCAAATTTGGTAGTCAAAATATTGTGCCTCTTTATGTCTAACCTTGAGATTAGCAAACAAAAATGAATTGAAATAACCCTCGCCTACATCAATTATACCTTAAAGTTTCAAATATCAGTATTTCAACAAATTAATGAGACTTGATTAGAATTATTCACTTGATATTAACTAATCTCATGTAAGCATATGGATTATGGAGTATTTTATGGTTCTATAGCTTGTGTACAACATGCATGTCAGAACATGAACATGAACAGGCTCTCCGTGTGGGACAATTTAATTCTTGTTTTGACTTGTACCAAGCGTGAGGATAAGGCGCCCGGCTCACTCTCCTTCTAGATATCATAGACGGTGGCTTGCTCTCATTGCACTTGCACCTACTCTACCAGACGAATTCTACATTTTAATTATTGTAAGTAGGGCATATTGATTGTCGCAGTTACTTATATCATTGTATAAAACATTATGTTCTAAGAAATTATTATGTTATTTCTGTTACAGCATTTTTGATAAACAAATTGATATTTTTTGAAACAACAATTGAATTATGAAACATTGAAATATTTTTCTATTTGTCAGATAGTGTGAAGATGTCAAAATTGAAGACAAGAAGTCAGTTGTCAACCCACTTGAGCCTGCTAGTTGGTAAAGGGAAGGAGCTTCCTGTATCAGAACTTCCAACAGTGAGAGACATGCTAAGATTAGGGTTACTCCTTCGAGAAAAAAATGCAAAGGACAGAAGGAACTATACAGATAAAGAACTCATAAATGACATGATAGTCCCTCTTCTGCATCAATGGACAAAAGCTAATGCACTATTCAAACCACCTGTGATTAATCAGTGTCGAACTATTGAGCTAAAACTAACGAAATTATGGCACAAAGCAGTTGAAACATCACTTGGTAAAGGAAACTTGGCCAGGAAAAATGAATTTCTGCACACACTTGATACTCTGTTTGACATTTTGACCTGCAAGTGCTCCATACAATTATGTTCTGAATCCAACTGTTCTCACTCAGGTAAGAGAGAAAATAATTCCCACATTGATTGTGGTTGTCCTCGTGAAAAGAAGATCCCTGTTTTAGAGCTTGAATTTATAAAGGCACAGAGGACAAAGGCAGAAGGCCAAGGAAGTATGCAAATGGGTTCAATAGATTATTCAGAAACAAAGAAGCAGATTGCTAATGCCAAGAAGAGAGAACAAATCCGAGAGAGGGAACAAAGAAGAAAATGAAGAGTGAAGAAGCCATCCAAAGAGAGGAAGAGCTGTGTCAAGATGTTTATCACTTCTTTGATAGTTCTTCTGATGAACAGGAAGCAACATCAGATGATAGTTCCAAAGAGCCATCTGAACCTTTACCAAAGAAAATGAAATACAACACAAGAAATATTTCAAACATTGCTTTAGCTAGTATTCGCCACCATGCTGGACTTCGTGAGGCTGCAGAAATTGCAACTGCCGCTTGGATAGATGCAGGCCTCATCAGCCGAGAGGATGTATCTTTGGTGATAGATCATAATAAAATTAGAAGAGCACAAGAAAAAATAATGAAGGAAATATCTGATCAGCATGAAAAAGATTTAAGCGAGGGAGGGCTCTCCTGTCTTTTGTTTGATGGAAGAATAGATGACACAAAAGTTTTGCTAGAAGTAGAGGGAGTGAACAGAAAGTTTCCAGGTCTCATCAAAGAAGAACACTACTCTGTCTGTTCTGAGCCTGGTGGTGGGTTTTTGTTTCACTTTGCTCCCGAAACTGAAGTAGAAGGGAAGAAACATGCAGAGGTCATTGCTGATCATATTTTATGTTGGGTTCAGGAGAGAGGACTTGGCAGTTCACTGCAGGCTGTTGGTGGAGATTCAACTGCAGTGAACACCGGATGGCAGGGGGGTGTAATGACGCATTTAGAGAAAAAACTAGGAAGAAGACTTGTTTGGATTGTATGTGATTTACATACAGGCGAGCTACCTCTTCGTCATCTCATCCAGGAACTTGATGGTCCTACAAAGAGCAACAACAAGTGGTCAGGTCCCCTTGGCATCATGCTGGATGAAGCAACACAACTAGAAATAAATACAACCTTTCCAAAGGTCGAAGTTGGCCCTCCCCTTCCGGCGTTGTCTGAAGGAGTCATCAAAGATCTCAGCACAGATCAATCCTATGCTTATCGTATTTCCCAATCAATAAGATCAGGAGAAGTGCCTCAGTCATTGGCTCTCTTGGAGATTGGACCTGTCAGTCACAGCCGTTGGTTAACTACAGCTCTTCGTTTCTGCAGGATTTGGATTTCCAAACACGAATTGAAGGGCAAAGTGCTGAAGAATTGGAGGTTAATTGTTGAATTTATTATTGGAGTTTATCTTCCCCAGTGGTTTAGTGTGAAACTTAATCCTATGTGGGTGGATGGGCCCAATCACCTTTTGTTTCAATTGCAGCTAGTAAGAACACAGAGGAAGGTAGTGAGGGACATCGTGTTACCTGTGGCAAGAAGGTCCGCTTGGTATGCTCGATCAGAAGCAGTTTTGCAAGCAATGCTTTGCAGTCAATGTACCAATCTCCGAACCGAGGCTGTAGAAGTCATTCTAAAGATTAGAGGAACGCTAATAGATGACGACCAGTTGGGAGACTGTTCGTTTCATTCAAGAAAAGTTCCCCCAATAAACGTCATTGCCACCAAATTGTCAGAATTGGTTGACTTGAGTTTGGAAGTCTTAGAGCCACCATTGACAACAAGTCTAACTAGCCAAGAATTGAGAAACCTTAAAGAGACTCCAATGCAGGTGCCGAAGTGGCCTTCCCACACTCAAAGTGTGGAGAGATGTGTGAAAATGGTCACAGAAGCAGCGGACCATGTTTACAGCCACGAGAGGCGAGAAGGTTACATCAAAGCACAAATAGCAAGCAGACTACTGATGACAAGAAACCAAAGCAAAGAGAGTATGAAGGCATTGGTTACTTTCAAATAGACTACGGATAATAAAATATAATAATTTGAAACTTGAAACAGTAAAATGTGTGCAAACGCTGGTTATGTTATAAATTCACAAATATGTACATTTAAAAATCCATTTGATGTAGGTAGGACTTATTATAAAAAAAAATTTATGCCAGAATATTGTTTTGCATGCTTAAAGACTACAATAAATTGCTACCAAATTACTCGATTTTCAATTTAGCCAGTTCACCCCCTAAATTGACACACCCTAGCGCTACACCACCTACACTACCCTCCTCCAGGTACTACACTACCACTCTCCTCCATCAGGTACTACACCACTACCAATACCCTCCTTCAGGTACTATGCCACCACCACTACCCTCCTTCAGGTAAAACGCTTAACCACCACCATAAGAACATAAGAATTGAGGAAACTGCAGCGGGCCTATTGGGCCTTACTGGGCAGTCCCATTTACACTCAACCCCTATTGCTCATATATCCATCCAACCTATGTTTGAAGCTATCCAGCGTATTCGAGTTAATGATGATGATGTTTGGTAACTTCTTCCATTCATCCATTACTCTATTTCCAAAATAATGTTTACCTATTTAAGGCCTAAAACTAAATTTGTCTAATTTAAAACCTTTGTTAAGAGTTCGCTCCTGGTTGGATAGTTTGAGCATCTCCCCTCACTCTACGTCTCTCGACGGAGTGCAAATTAAGGTGCTTTAACCTGTCTCTGTACTCAAGGTTCCTAATGCCAGGGAGCGGTCTTGTCATTCTCCTCTGAATTCTTTCTTGGGATTCCATATCCATTCTGTAATACGGTGACGAGAATTGAACTGCGTAATCTAAGTGAGGTCTCACAAGCGCAAGACATAGTTTTAGGATGATCTCTCTAGTCTTGTAACTAACACTCCTTTGTATGAGCCCAAGTACTTTATTAGCCTTGTTTACTTGTCTTAAGATTCCAACTTAACATTACTCCTAAATCTTTCTCACATTCGGATTTCTCTATAGCATCGTTATTCATCTGATATCTTGTTTCTCTGTTTACATCTCCTAGACAAAGCACTTTACATTTGTCCACATTGAATTTCATCTGCCATTTTTCAGACCATTCGAAATTTTTTTTTGGTTTTCCTGTAATTTTGCGGAGTCCTCATCAGATTTAATTACACGTCCTATTTTAGTGTCGTCAGCAAATTTACTTATGTCGCTGTCTACGCCGATATCTATATCGTTTATGTATATAATATATAATAATAGGCCAAGTAATGAGCCTTGGGGTATTCCACTAGTGACTTTACTCCAATCGGATTTAGTGCCATTAAAGTTCACTCTTTGTTTCCTGTCCTCTAACCACGCACTAATCCATTTTAGAATATCTCCTCCAATGCCATGAGACTCCACTTTTCTAAGTAGTCTTTCGTTGGGGGACTCTGTCGAAGGCTTTGCTCAAGTCCACTGATTCGAAAACAGCCGAAAAGAATGTTAATAGAGTAGTTAGACATGAACGCCATGTTGGGAATCATTGACCAACTTGTGCTTCTCCAGGTGATTTCGAATAGAGTTTGAAATTATTGCTTCCAGTAATTTGCCGACAATTGATGTTAAACTGATTGGACTGTAGTTAGAAGATAGTGATCTATCTCCCTTCTTTAAAATCGGTATTACATTCGCTATCCTCCAGGATTCTGGTACTACACCCGTTTTTAAGAACTTGTTAAACAAATTTGCCAAAAGCACACTAAGCTCTTCCTTACATTCCTTTAATACTTTGGCAAATATACATTGGGACCTGGCGACTTATTAGGCTTAAGGTTGTCTATTTACTTAGTAACATTGTTACTAATCACTACTATCTTGCATTATTTAGTTTCTTCACTATCTCTGTATAGAGTCGGTACCTCGGGTATCATGTTTAAATTTTCGGTGGTGAAAACTGTTGAAAAATATTTATTCAGATTATTTCTTATTTCTTCGACGTTATCAGCTAGCTCGCTGGTATCTGACTGTATTGGTCCAATCTTTTCTCGTGTTTGACTTTGCCTCCCTTGCTACCTTCAGTTCATTATTTCTCTTTGCCTTTCTTATCTCGGTCTTAACCCTACTGGCCAATACTTTATAATAATCTCGGAGGTAAACTTCACCACGATTTATTCTCCTACCTATAACCTTCCCTTGTCCAATAATATCCTTTAAAGAATTATTTATCCATTTAGGGTCATTGTTGTCTGATCTGGGTTTTTTGTATGGTAAGTTCATCGTTTATGCATTAAGTAGTTCATTATTTAAATTGTTGTGGAACTCGTCAACCTCAGATCTCGTGATCAGGTCATCCTCAACCGTCATATTTTGTGAGGATATCGTTGCCAGGTCTCCACTACCCTACTTCAGGTGCTACACTACCACCACTACCCTCCTTCAGGTACTACACCACCACCACTACCCTTCTTCAGGTAATACACTACCACTACCCCATTTAGGCAAGATGCTACACTACCACTACCTTCCTTCAGGTACTACATCACTACCACTACCCTTCTTCAGGTACTACACCACCACCACTACCCTCCTTTAGGCAAGATGCTACACTACCACTACACCTCCTTCAGGTACTACACCACCACCACTACCCTCTTTCAGGTACTAAGCCACCACCACTACCCTCCTTTAGGTAAGACGCTTCACTACCACTATTACCCCCCTTCAGGTACTACATTACCACTACCCTCCTTCATGTACTACACCACCACCACTATGCTGCTTCAGGTAGTAAGTCACCACCACTACCCTCCTTTAGGTAAGACGCTACACTACCACTATTACCTTTATGCTAGGGATGGGGTGCATCTGTCTAAGGATGGGGTGGCAACCCTGGCTGGGTCTCTCGAGAGGGCAGCTCAAAAGATGTCGAAGTCTTTAAACTGCTAGGGGAACATATGAGCAAGGGGATGGAGGAGACTGCATGGGAGCGGGTAAACAAAGTGAAAGGTCACAGGGAAATAGTGCGAGGAATTATGACAAAACTAAATTAGGCAGGGAGTTAAAACCTAAACGCGACAAAGAGAGGACTCAGAATACGACTAACTTAAATGTCTACTAAGCAAACAATAGACGTATGAGAAACAAAATGGCTGATATTAGGGCCTTGGCATGTACCGAAAAATCGATATAATAGCATTCACCGAAACATGGATAAACCTAGACTCATGTGAGTTACCTGTCGAATACCAAATTGCAGGTTACAAATTATTCCATACCTATTGGCAGATTAGGAAAGGAGGCAGAGTAGCAATCTATGTCAGGGATAATCTGAAGTGAGAAATAAACAAGGAAATCAAAACTAAGCGGAATACAGAAACAATTTGGATAGAATTAATCAATGGTAGGGAAAAATTAATCACAGGAGTAATATATAGACCTCCTAAACTTGATAGAGTTAATGAGTGACTTATTTGGGACGAAATGCACAGGGCTTCCATACATAGCAAAGTCTGTATAGTAGGCGACTTTAACTTTAGCCAAATAGATTGGACTGACCTTACGGGTAACTCAGAATCAGAGGATTTTCTTGAAACGACCCAGGACTGTTTCCTAAGTCAACATAAAACCGAATCCACCCGGGGTTATAATTTAGTTCTGTCGAACAGAGAAAACCTCATTAGTAACGTCGAGGTAGGGAACGAACTTGCAAGCAGCGATCACAAAGAAATTAGTTTCCAGTTAGAATTTCATGACAGCCGTAAGGAAAATTCCACTAAAATCCCAGACTTCAGAGGGGCAAACTTTGATAGTTTGAAGAGGCAGCTGAGAGAGGGGGTATCACGGCTTGGGGGTGAACTACATGACCTCACATGAGGTGACCTCACTCAATGTACCCACAGAGGGCGACCTCACCCTACCCAGAGACCTGACAGTTGAGATTGACCTGATAACGAGATCTGAGGTTGCGGAGTTCCACGACAATTGAAATAATAAGTTACTTAATGCACAAAGGCAGAACATACCACACAAAAAACTCAGATCAAACAACAAGGACCCTAAATGGATAAATATTTATTTAAAGAACATTATTGGATAAAGGAAGGCTATAGGTAGGAGAATAAATCGTGGTGAAGCTTACCTCCGAGATTACTATAAGGTATTGGCCGGTAGGGTCAAGACAGAGAAAAGATTGGACCAATACAGTCAGATGCCGGAGAGCTAACTGATAACGACGGAGAAATGAGCAATAATCTGAATAAATATTTTTCAACAGTTTTCACCACCGAAAATTTAAACATGACACCCGAGGTACCGACTCTATACAGAGATAGTGAAGAAAATAAATTAAGCGAGATAGTAGTGACTAGTAACGATGTTAGTAAGCAAATAGACAAACTAAAGCCTAATAAGTCACCAGGTCCCGATGAGATATTTGCCAGAGTATTAAAGGAATGTAAGGAAGAGCTAAGTATGCCTTTAGCAAAGTTGTTTAACATGTCCTGAAAAACAGGTGTAGTACCAGAATCCTGGAGAATAGCGAATGTAATACCGATTTTCAAGAAAGGAGATAGATCACTATCCTCTAACTACCGTCCAATCAGTCTAACATCAATTGTAGGCAAATTACTGGAAACAATCATTTCAAGCTCTATTCGAAATCACCTGGAGAAGCACAAGTTGATCAATGATTCCGAACATGGCTTTACAAGCGGGCGTTCATGTCTAACTAATCTATTAACATTCTTTTCATCAGTTTTCGAATCAGTGGACGAGGGGCACAATTAGGATGTGGTATATCTTGACTTTAGCAAAGTCTTCGACAGAGTCCCCCACGAAAGACTAATAAGAAAAGTGGAGGCTCATGGAATTAAAGGTGATATTTTAAAATGGATTAGGGCGTGGTTATAGGACAGGAAACAGCGAGTGAGCATTAATGGCACTAAATCCTATTGGAGCAATGTCACTAGTGGAGTTCCGCAAGGCTCAGTGATTGGACTATTATTATTTATCACTGTATATACATAAACGACATAGATATCGGCGTAGACAGCAACATAAGTAAATTTGCTGATGACACTAAAATAGGACGTGTAATTAAATATGACGAGGACTCTGCAAAACTACACGAAGATCTAAACAAATTTTTCGAATGTTCTGAAAAATGGCAGATGAGATTCAATGTGGACAAATGTAAAGTACTCAGTATAGGAGATGTAAACAGGGAAACCAGATACCAGATGAACAACGATGTTATTGAGAAATCCGACTGCGAGAGAGATTTAGGAGTAATGATAAGTAGGAATCTTAAGCCAAGTAAACAATGTGTATTTGCTCGAAACAAGGCTAATAAAGTACTTGGGTTCATACAAAGGAGTGTTAGTTACAAGACTAGCGAGGCCATCTTAAAACTATATCTTGAGCTTGTGAAACCTCACTTGGATTACGCAGTTCAATTCTGGTCACCGTATTACAGAATGGATATAGATTCCTTGTAAAGAACTCAAGGGAGAATGACAAGACTAATCCCGGGCATTGGGAACCGTGAGTACAGAGACAGGTTAAAGCATCTTAATTTGCACTCCCTCGAGAGACGTAGAGTGAGGGGCGACATGATCCAGGTGTATAAATGGAAGTCAGGGCTAAACAAAGGAGACATTACAAAGGTACTCAAACTATCCAACCAGGAGCGAACTCTTAACAATGGTTTTAAATTTGACAAATTTAGATTTAGGCGCGAAATAGGTAAACATTGGTTTGGAAATTGAGTAGTGGACGACTGGAAGGAAGTTACCAAATATCATCACTAACTCGAATACGCTGGATAGCTTCAAACATCGGTTGGATGGATATATGAGCAATAGGGGTTGGGTGTAAATGGGACTGCCCAGTATGGGCCAATAGGCCCGCTGCAGTTTCCTCCATTCTTATGTTCTGCTATATATATACATATATATATATATATATATATATATATATATATATATATATATATATATATATATATATATATATATATATATATATATATATATATATATATATGCTGATAACCACCAGGAAAGAAGAAAACACGAAGTTCCCAAGCGCTTTCGTGTAATTCACATCTTCAGGGGTGAGTACAGACTAGATAGAGTAATGCAGAACAAGATGAATATATACAGAGGAGGGTGAGACCAGGTCCACAATGGTCAGGTAATGACCCTACTAATCTTTAAATGGCACACAACGGTTGGTGGTTGGGTCAGATGGGACAGTGACCCGCCCTCTCACCTGATCACAAATCTTCTTAATTACAAAGTTGTCCAGCTTGTACAAGCCGTTACTCAAATTCATGTTGAATGCTTCGGTATGTTTAATAAGACTAGATTCTATGATGTTTCTACTATCAATTGAATTACATGGTAATATTGAGGAGGCATTATCCCAGTCAATGCAATGCTTGTTATCCCTCAAATGAACGAACAGAGCATTGGATTCCTGGCCTGTCCTGACACTGTATTTGTGTTGTTTAATTCTAGTTACATTCCTTGCAAGGAACTTTATAAATGCAACCAATTGTGTTGTTGGGGGAGTTCTTGATTAACATTTGTTTAACAGTGCATGAGTTTTTAAATGCCACATTGACGTTCCAAGATTTTAGCTGTGCCGGAATGTGTGAGAAATTTTTGTGAAATGGTAATATTAAGATATTCTTATGGTCATGGGTGGGCTTGGGATCAGTTCTATAAAAAGTTTTCTTAGTAATGTTTAAGCATTTGTCTATGAAAGATCTAGGGTATTTAAGGTTTGAGCCAATATTATATATATATATTTGTATTCCTCATCGATGAATTCCGGACTGCAAATTCTCAAGGCACGTAAAAACATTGTTGTAAATACTGACTGTTTGACTTTATTATGGTGGGCAGAATAATAATGAATGTATGAACACACATTGGTTGGTTTTCTATAAATACTGAACTTGAAAGTGTTACCCATTCTGTGTATCAGACAGTCTAGGAATGGCAATTTACAGTCTTGCTCTAATTCCACAGTGAATTTGATCGAGGGGGCTAAGTTGTTAAGTTGTGGTAGGAAAACTTTTAGGTCCTCATTACATGGCCAGAGACATAATACATCATCAACATATCTAAACCAGACTGCTGAGGGTGGTAAAATATTACTTAATAGTTTCTTTTCAAAGAATTCCATATATAGGTTGCTTAATACAGGTGAGAGTGGATTACCCATTGCCATACCAAATTTTTGAGCATAATATTCCCCATTGAATTCGAATTTGCAATCCTTAATACATAGTTTGATGAGTTCAATGAAGTCATCTTTCGAGACGGGCAGTGAAATGTTATCCAGGGAATCTATGAGGAACTCTAGTAAATCATCAACTGGGACCTTTGTAAAAAGTGACGTTACATCAAAGCTGACCAGTTTAAAATCATGATTAATGTGCAAGTTATTGAGTTTATCAACCAGATCCATATTATTCTTGATATTGGAGTTAGAAATGTTGCCAACTAGGGGGTTTAGTAAGGAAACTAACCATTTCGATAGTTTATAAGAGATTGACCCAACAGAGCTAATGATGGGTCTTGCTGGGTTATTGGGCTTGTGGGTCTTGATTAAACCGTACATGTAAGGCAGTGGAGGGGACGTTGAAGTAAGATGTTTAATGAGAGTAGCTTTGCCTCTCAATAGGGACTTAAGTTTTTTGTTGAACTGGGTGTTGACAGTGTTGAGAGGATTATTTATGAGTTTAGAATATGTTGTAGTGTCACATAAAAGGTCATTCATTTTTGAGATATAGTCATCAAACTCATCAAACTATGTATTAAGGATTGCAAATTCGAATTCAATGGGGAATATTATGCTCAAAAATTTGGTATGGCAATGGGTAATCCACTCTCACCTGTATTAAGCAACCTATATATGGAATTCTTTGAAAAGAAACTATTAAGTAATATTTTACCACCCTCAGCAGTCTGGTTTAGATATGTTGATGATGTATTATGTCTCTGGCCATGTAATGAGGACCTAAAAGTTTTCCTACCACAACTTAACAACTTAGCCCCCTCGATCAAATTCACTGTGGAATTAGAGCAAGACTGTAAATTGCCATTCCTAGACTGTCTGATACACAGAATGGGTAACACTTTCAAGTTCAGTATTTATAGAAAACCAACCAATGTGTGTTCATACATTCATTATTATTCTGCCCACCATAATAAAGTCAAACAGTCAGTATTTACAACAATGTTTTTACGTGCCTTGAGAATTTGCAGTCCGGAATTCATCGATGAGGAATACAAATATATATATAATATTGGCTCAAACCTTAAATACCCTAGATCTTTCATAGACAAATGCTTAAACATTACTAAGAAAACTTTTTATAGAACTGATCCCAAGCCCACCCATGACCATAAGAATATCTTAATATTACCATTTCACAAAAATTTCTCACACATTCCGGCACAGCTAAAATCTTGGAACGTCAATGTGGCATTTAAAAACTCATGCACTGTTAAACAAATGTTAATCAAGAACTCCCCCAACAACACAATTGGTTGCATTTATAAAGTTCCTTGCAAGGAATGTAATATGTTTTACTTAGGCCAGACAGGTAAAGATCTTGTAACTAGAATTAAACAACACAAATACAGTGTCAGGACAGGCCAGGAATCCAATGCTCTGTTTGTTCATTTGAGGGATAACAAGCATTGCATTGACTGGGATAATGCCTCCTCAATATTACCATGTAATTCAATTGATAGTAGAAACATCATAGAATCTAGTCTTATTAAACATACCGAAGCATTCAACATG
This sequence comes from Homarus gammarus, assembly GCA_958450375.1. Lineage (NCBI taxonomy): Eukaryota > Metazoa > Arthropoda > Malacostraca > Decapoda > Nephropidae > Homarus > Homarus gammarus. The sequence goes on along the minus strand of CAUDMG010002615.1, from coordinate 888,366 downwards.
AATTTGAGTAACGGCTTGTACAAGCTGGACAACTTTGTAATTAAGAAGATTTGTGATCAGGTGAGAGGGCGGGTCACTGTCCCATCTGACCCAACCACCAACCGTTGTGTGCCATTTAAAGATTAGTAGGGTCATTACCTGACCATTGTGGACCTGGTCTCACCCTCCTCTGTATATATTCATCTTGTTCTGCATTACTCTATCTAGTCTGTACTCACCCCTGAAGATGTGAATTACACGAAAGCGCTTGGGAACTTCGTGTTTTCTTCTTTCCTGGTGGTTATCAGCATATACCTAGATCACGCGCACCTACAGTGATTTACTTGCATATATATATATATATATATGTATATATATATATATATATATGTATATATCAGCGTACTCCCCATAACCCTCTCCGAGTGTCGGATTGTGAAGGGTGCCTGCATCTTTGTGTGAGTTGTAAGATGATTGGAATTAGTGCACCTTCCTCCTAAATCAAATTATACTTCAGGGCTTGTGATATCTTGATTATTATTACTTGTCAAGATATACTGTATCTCCTAGGTTCTATTACCCCTTAATATTAGACCGGCCACAACTCAAAAATTGTCTTTAAACGGCGTGATTTGTTAATAGCTGGCACCCATGCTAAATCAATGTGCAAGTGGGTGAGGAGTAAAGTGCAGGTGGATGCCACTCTCGTTTTTGATTTTGATGGTCATTTTCGAGGTCAAATTTTACAAATAATATATTTTCTAATTTGAATATTTGAAAGAATATTCTGAGCCAATTGGTTTGACAAAATGTTTCAATTTACCACATTTAGTGATAAACAAGTATGGTTTCACGTATTCCATCCGAATTACCAACTCAAGGTCAAATTCAAGTAAAAAACAATTTATTTTTTTAATTGACGAATAAAAAAATTGAGAAAGTCTGTTTATCAAAACAATTTCTTTTAACATGGTTCGTGCCTAATAAGTTTAATGGCATGAATTAAATACTCACAGTAAATGAATTATAATTAGTAAACCACAAAGCAGTAAATATAGCCCATAACTATACAGTTTACACACTAGTAACACCTACAAGTTCAAGTTTCTTTATGACCAGCACCTAAATGCTGCTCTGGCAGTCACAATTGTGTGGATTACAATCACTTAAGAACAGAGTTATTAGTTCCTTACAGCTTCTCTCGATGACAGTCAGTTCACAGTCGGTATATTCTTGGACCTCTCTAAAGCCTTCGATGCTGTCAACCATACCATCCCCCTTTCAAAGCTTGAACATTACGGCGTTAGGGGCCTGTCCCATAATTGGTTTACCTCATATCTGTCAAACAGGATGCAGTGTGTCTGCTATTATAATCACCAAGTTGACTCCTCGCCAATCTTGTATGGCGTCCCTCAAGGTTCCATTCTCGGTCCAGTACTGTTTTTGTTGTACATAAACGCCATAGTCCACGCCAGCACACTCATAAAATACAACTTATTTGCAGACGATAGTAATCTCTATGCCAGCAACTCAGACCTCCATTCCATGATGAGAACTATGAACTCTGAATTGACTAAAGTCAGGACCTGGGTAATACGTAATAAACTGACCTTAAGCCTTGAGAAAACCACTGCACGATCCTTTACAGAAGTAAAAACTTACCCCCAGACTTGGTAGTACAGTCCTCAAACGCGAACAAAATACTAAATTCCTCGGAGTTATTGTTGATGAGAAACTTAACTGGAGAAACCACATACAAGCCATTCACAGAAACTCAATAAACAGTGAGGTATCATGTATCACACTGGACAATCACTCACTCTCACAGCAATGAAAGAAATCTATCATGATCTTGTTTACCAACACTTGATACACTGTCACACACTTTGGGGGCCTCTGGCTATTCAAAAACACAATCTCTTGTTACTGCTCAAAAGGGAGTTGTACGGACAATGACCTACTTGAAAAAAACGGATCACACAAACGAGAAATTTGCTAAATTGAAAATATTAAAATTTTAAGATATTAACACTCACTGCTGTGCCCTCTTTGTTTACAAATCTATCAATCACTTGCTTGACGATAATTATTTCCAGTTCCGGAATAATCAGAGATACAATTTAAGACACCCAGAGCTACTAAGACCACCCTTTATGCCCTCCTCTCAGTCCCAGACCTCTGTAAAATATCACGGTGTGAAGGTATGGAACAACTTACCCCCACCCATCCGAGCATAGACTATGCTCCCTTCCTTTAAATTATCTCCTAAAAAATATCTATTGTCTAAGTATTAATATATCTTGTAACACCTACTATATTTACAGTACCTGCATTTATTGTACCATCAAAACCGTTTTATCGGAAATTATCATGTAAATACATAAGAAATTACCATTGCAATAAACATATTTGCCAACTAGACATAATCCTGACAGCTCTGTCCTCTTGTTCAATCTTAATACTGTACAACCCATGTTATACTGCCCCCCCCCCCCATTATACTTATGTTTTTCAATTCCACTGTAATTTAAGTATATACTTATAATATAAATAAAAAAATAAATAAATAAAAATAATAAATAAATAAAATAAATAAACATTGAAGTGATAACCATGGTAACATTATGAGATGTTCTTATTACCACCATGCTATTGTACTATTCCAGATGTTACTAAATGTTACATAATACTTCTTTGAGATAAATGTATAGTATATATCAGGTGCCTAAAAGAGAGCTCAGGCTCTCAACTGGCTCCGCCATGTTAATATTGTTATTATTTTCCACTCTGTATCTGTGTTTTTCTGGCTAAATAAACTGTTCCAAATCAATTCAATTAAATTTCAGCCCGCAGAGTGATTGATAAATTTTATTTAGGCCCGCGGTTCAGGTCGATGCAGCCAGTTTGTGGTGAGTAAAGCAATATTTATGAAAATTATAGTCTTCACACACAATTCTTTACTTTTTCATTACCCAAGAGTAAGTAACTACGAGAATGTAACAGTGAAATAAGTATAAAGAGTCAACAATATAAACATTTTATCTTGTGTGAGTTTATGGGCCAAGTTCGGCGCTGTCTGTTTGATGGATTAGCTGCTATGTGGCAGTGGTTTGCTTGGGAATTAAATAAGGTTGTAAAATAAATAGATGTGCCTCTTCATAGTAGTTCCTCATGCACCAAGATTGACATTATTCTGGTGGTGTGTCTCATAAGTAAGAAAGATTTTTTAACCGTATGAAAAATCTATGTATTCACAGACAGCTTCACTCATCTGTTAAATGTTAAGAAACATTAACATTTTACTTAAAAAATTATGACGGATTTGTTTCATAAATGGGAAAAAGACTGATTTTAAACTGAAAATATCGTGACGATAAACTGTTTCAATGTTTCCTGCTAATACAATATTAACATTACTTTTGCAGGGGCTGATTAAGGGGGTCCTGAGGGTCCGGACTCCCCCTTTTCATTAGAAAATTCCAATGGCGTTTTTGTGTAGTAAAAAGTAATTACTACTGACCTCAGAATATCTCTTAACATCAAGTGCACATGGCTTCAAAATGGCCTCAAAATGCCCATGATATTGGTCAGAGTTTCAAAAAATTCTGAGGGGGCTTACAGCGCCCCCCCCCCCCCCCCCCCCCCCCAAATACTCAGCTGGATGGGCTAGCTATGCTCGTCATGTTCCACCATCCACAACTTTTGGGATCCCCCCTTTTGAGAAACCTGGATCTGCTATTCAATTTTTTTCTAGAGGACTTTTCTCTCTTTGCACAGTAGCTAAAAAAAAATATATGTGCATACTCTGTGTGAAACAATTTGAGACCATGGGCGATAGGTATTGGAATATGCGTGTTGTCTCCTTATACTATGTGATAGTAATCACCTAGCCGTTTTATTGTATTCCAATATGCCAACTCACCCCCTGTGTTGGATACTGAATGGCCGTGGGTGAAAACACGCATACCAACCCTCCCGAGACATCACGCGTTCATCGGACCCACCCTGGCAGATACTTTTTTTTAGCGGCTGTACATGATATCAAATGTGTACCATCTGCAGGAAAATTCAAGTTCAGTGTCGTGTGTTCTCTGTAACTGGTTTGGTTAATCATATTCAATTGGCATATTCAGTGGTCCAATAGACATATCATACTCTGGGTTCAGGGTTGAAATTTGGGAAAATCAAAGTGGGTAATATGTATTCCTATGTAAAAATTAATTATAAGTTGGGTTTATTATTTGAAACTTTTCCAAAAAATCTCATTTACAGGGTCAAAATCGCGATTATCTGATTTGAAGGCTGCCTAATGCAGCTTCAGGGCACCCAAACCAAAGTGCGCCGCTGTTCTGCACATGATTTAGTCTAAAAGCTGCTTTTCTGACCTCATCCTTGCTCTCTTGAATGTTTCAACACCTCTGGGTGCTTATTTTTTTTTTTTTTTTTTAGATATCACGTAAAACTTAAAAATTGTAAGTTTTTCTTCAAAGAATATGGGCAGCTCACCAGCTCTACTCTGATCGAGTAGCAGGAGACTTGCCGCCTCCTCGTGTAGGTTTACACGCCTGTTCTTCCTGGAACCCTGAAAAGCGTAGCATCATAAGATCTTATATTATGATCTTATGAGGACTTTCAGCTCTTATAAGCATTAACGATGGCTTCAGCCTCTTCATCAGCCACACGAACCTGAAAAGCTCTTAAGTATGTCCTGCTTCGATTTGACCACTAGGAGCATTTCTCGATGGTCTTTCCTGGATCTCACCCACCCATCTCTCCTCTCGTGACCGTACACAGCTTGGGAAGCAGTTGAGACTTCCTGTACAGCTCTCTCGTAGGACTGAGTATGAACAGAGACAGCGTCCACTTTGAGTGGAGTTTTCTTGAGATCCTCGAGCTCTGTCAAGGTCATCTTGCACGTGAAAATTGGCTCGTAAATATTCTCTGATTCCCAGTTGATGAGATCCTCAGGTAAAGTGGCTAGCAGATTGACTTTGAGATTTTTATGGGGCTTCACTGTCGTATCACCAAGTCTCTTCCTTCTCTGATCTTCTCTATCTGCCTCACACCAAAAGCTCTCTTATGCTCATCCTCACTGCTCAGGAATGAAGCCAGGATGTTCTCAGGATGTGCATGGTAAGCTCCTCTTATCACTGCAGCAGAGATGATGTTGCTGACCTCGGGAGTCCATCTCTGCCCTCCCCGGAGTTTGAAAGAAGTGTTATGTGAGCAGCACAACACGTGGAATCTTAGTGATAATTAACTCAGTACTCACGACTTACAAACACACCTTTATCTAACATGCGACTAACACAACTTACATATGATGTACGTATACTGTACACACACACACACACACATCACAGGCCGTTGCCCATGTTTACTTCAGGAAGGCCTTTGACTTTGTTGATCACTGCACTGTTATCAACAAGGCCATTGCACTAGGGCTTCCCACCAATCTAGTCTCGTGGCTCACTGATTTCCTGAGTGAGGGGTTCTGTCTCCACATTCCAACATCTCACCTGCGGTGTTCCCCAGGGCACCAAGATGGGACCACTGTGCTTCCTAAGCCTGATCAACGACGCTCTATCGGACACTCCTCACAGGTGGAAGTACGTGGATGACTGCACTTTGGGGGTTACAGTGGACAATACCTCACCGGACTACTCATCGCTATAAGGCACCCTGGACAGGCTACAGGCATGAACTACAGAGAACAAGGGCACCATCAATCACACCAAAACCGTAGTCATGCACATCAATACCGCCACCACTCCAGTGCAAGCTCCAGCAGTTACAGTGGGTGCTCATCCTCTCCGGTTAATGTAGTCTGCCAAACTCCTGGGTGTAACTATTGGCCACGTACTGCACTGGAAGGTCCATGTAAGCAACACAATCAAGGCAGCCTCGTACCAACTCTACATGTTACGACGACTCAGGTCACTTGGGGCACCCACGCCAGAGCTGAGGACTATCTACAACATATTTATTCTCCCAAAATTAACGTATGCCTCACCAGCCTGGTCGTCTTCTCTCAACTCTACCCAACAACGTCAGCTGGAGAAGGTACAGAAGAGAGCCTGCAGAATCATGATCGGCGCAGACTACTCCGGCTACAACAATGCTCTCTCCACCCTGGAAATGCCATCCCTCAGTGACCTCCACCACCACGCACTAGCAGTCCACCGCCCATCTCGCGCAGTCCGCTACTACAACAAAATTCAGCCCATAAGAGCCCGCATTGTTAGATATAAGATTAGCACCATCCCATCTATTGTTAAAATAATACACAGCTCCTGATTTATGTACTGAACAGCCCTGTACATGTATTGAACGTATATTATTATGTCTAAATCACATGTAAGTTTGTATATTTTCAGCCACCGGCTGCAACTCTATTAATAAACCGTTTATTATTATTACCAGCAGAAACGCCGCCCTCCGGCCGGCTCATTCGCAAGGCCAAAGTAGGACGCCACCCTCAGGGAGGCTCCACATTGTCTCACTGTTCAGTCCCCAAAACTTCTTCTTCCATCAATAGTTCATTAACGGTGTATGTAAGTTCCACCATGTTTTCCACAACAACGGTCCAGCAAAGAATATTTTTTCAGCATTAAACTGTTATTATTCTATTGTCTAATCATCACTACATATAACACCATCCATCATCACTACATATAACACCATCCATCATCACTACATATAACACCATCCATCATCACTACATATAACACCATCCATCATCACTACATATAACACCATACATCATCACTACAAATCGGTAAAGTAGTTTCCGAGATTCTCGTGCGGACACACAGACAGACTTCTTTGTTTTATACAGTATATATAGACTAGCAGAATCGTCGCCCTCCAGGCGGCTCATCCACTAGGCAAGGGTAGGACGCCACCCTCCGGGAGGCTCCACATTGTCTCACTGTTCAGTCTCTAAAACTTCTTCCATCAATAGTTCATTAACGGTGTATGTAAGTTCCACCATGTTTTTCACTACAACGGTACAGCAAAGTATATTTTTTTATCATTAAACTGTTATTATTTTATTGTCCAATCATCACTACATATAGCACCACCCATCATCACTACATATAACAACATCCATCATCACTACATATAACATCATCCATCATCACTACATATAACACCATCCATCATCACTACATATAACACCATCCATCGTCACTACAGATCAGTAAAGTAGTTTCCAAGATTCTCGTGCAGACACACCACAAACAAACACACACACAAACAAACAGATATACTTCTTTGTTTTATATAGATAGATTATTATTATACACACACACACAAGCTCGCACACACACACACACACACACACACACACACTGCAACTACTACTACTATTTTGCTGTCACTCGGAATCGAGAATGACGATCATCCAGCTATGATACAATGATATGGGTTATTAAGGATGTCACCTAGGTTGGTGAGTTCTGAGTGACTAGAAAGGCCGATACGGGAACGACAGCGTCGATCACAGATGTTGCACATGTAGGGGGCTACATCTAGTGCGGGAGGGGCGGTTGAAGCGTCTTTCCGGCGTTGTCGCTTGTCTGCCCCGTTATGCAGAAGGGCTAACTCGAAAGTATTGATACCTCATGTGGTGATCCTCCAAGCACTTTTCAGGCTTGTCTTAAGACTATCCTTATACCTTTTCAGTTGCCCGCCAGCGTTACGTTTACTATTCGTTAGGTGACTGTAAAAAGCTGTTTTGGCAGTCTACTGTCGCCCATGCGGGTAACATGGCCAGTCCAGCGTAGTTCTTCAAGGATATTGTTAGCCTCGATGCTTCTACAGTTGGTGTCTGCAAGAATACTGGCATTTCTTCTCTTGTCTTCCCAGCGAACAAGAAGGATGGAACATAGACTACGTTGGTGAAAGCCTTTAAGTGTCTTGATGTGCCTCCTGTATATGACCCATGTCTCACTGCCATATAGCAGGGTAGGGAGGACCACTGATCGATATACGTGTAACTTTGTAGATAATTTCAGCTCCCTACAGCTGAAGACGCGGTTTCGGAGTCTGCCAAGGGCTTGGGATGCACATCTAATCTAATGTTGAATCACTTCATCGATGTCCTCAGTGGTGGACAGGTGGGAGCCGAGATACCGAAAGTGGGTAACATTAGAGAGGGTAGTACCGTTAAGTTGGATGGATGGTGGAGGTGTGGCTGAACCATGGGTAGGCTGAATCTGAGTCTTACGTACATTCACCTCAAGGCCAAAGCGTGCATACGCAGCTGCGTAGTTGTTCAGGATCTCCTGTAGGTCTCGTTCAGTGTGAGCGACAAGGGTGAGGTCGTCTGCATACTGAACTTCAGTAATGAAAGCTGCCAACACCTTTGTTCTAGCCTGGAGTCGTCTTATTTTGAAAATACTCTTCATCCGGTACTCGATGATGTCCACCCCGCCAGCTAGATTGACGCTGGCACGAGTAAGGAAGGCAACCAAGAAAATGGAAAAGACAACTGGTGCCAGTACACACCCTTGTTTAACCCCCGTTTGGATGGGAAAAACTCAGACCGGATGCCATTATGCAGGACACTACCGTTCATGCCATCGTGGAGTTGCCTCACAATGTCGATGAAGTTTGGTGGGCAGCCAACACGGCTGAGGGTCCACCAGATGGCTCCCCTGTTGACCGAGTTTAAGGCCTTGGTTAGGTCGATGAAAGCCATGTACAGGTCACGACGCTATTCTCTGCACTTTCCCTGTATCTGACGGGCAGTAAAGATCATGTCAGTGGTGCCACGTGATGGTCTAAAGTCACATTGAGATTCTGGGAGGAAGTTTTCCGCCTCAGGAAGAAGTCTTTTTAGGAGGACTCGGGCGATAATCTTGGCAGCTACGGACATCAGCGAGATCCCGCTGTAGTTGCCACAGTCTGACTGGTCTTCCTTGTTCTTATAAATATTGATGATGGAGGCGTCTTTAAGATCTTGGGGGATTTCCTCCTTTCCCCATATATTCTCAAGGAGAGAGTGAAGACGGCTGATAAGCAGAGGTCCTCCTTCTTTATACACCTCGGCCGGAATTCCATCAGGCCCTGGGGCTTTGATATGTTTCATCTGTTTGATAGCATTAGCTACCTCATCCAGAGATGGAGTCTAGCTAAGGTGGGTAAGCTCTGGGTGCTGAGGAACCTGCTGGGTAGACAGGACATCCACATTGGTGTTTCGGTTGAGCAGTGAATGGTAGTTATCTTTCCAGCACTGAAAGAGGCATCCATCGTCTTTAATTATGGAGTTACAGTCGGATGAGGGGAGGGGGGTTGCGCCCAGTCAGGTTGTTTTCTTAGCCAGGCTATGTTGGGGCACCTTTTCTAGCTCCCTCCCCATGTGGGGGTGAGCAGAGTGGCTCCTCGAAAGGGCTGCTCAGTCGCACAGACAGGACCGGATTGCACTGCTGTCTAGATCCCAGTGCATAAACGACCATCTTATCTGTGCCGCCCATGTGCGTAATTGTGACTAGAGACTCCCGGCAGTCATCTCTGCCTGTCCCCGTCGCCACTCGTCCGTCGCCATAGGACTTTTGGGGGTATAGGGGTTTTGATGATGATGAGAGGTATGATGAGCTGGACGATGGCTGCTCCTGAGTTGGTTTAGGTGGTGAGGCAAGAGCACGTGCACACACACACACACACACACACACACACATGCACACTTTCATTTCGTCCTATTTAGCGTGTCTTATCTTACAATCTTATCACACTCACATAACTCACAAACTAGATAATGCATTTCATGCAACAGAAGAAGAAAGTTACATAAATCCTCTTTCTGTGTTACCCATCATTAAAACCAAACAAAAATATAAAAGAATCGTCAACACGTCATTTCTCAGACTAGTGACGATACTGCAGGGGGAATATTATTTCTCACTCCTTCCCCCTTTAGTGTATTACCTTATCTGGAATCATCTGTTGGGTTCCACCGACGGCTGAAGCAGCTTACATGTGCTCCGTATCACCTGCCTCACCCGTTCCGTCCTCAAGGCTCTCTTGGGATATGCCTGTACTTTTCACCTACAATGAAGAAAAACTAACACTTTCTTGTGATAATTAAAACTAGAGGTGTTTTCGGTTTGATGAGCTACAATTTTTTTTTTAATAAAAACAATTAATCTGAAGTAGCTTTACATTCTAATTTCTAAAATGCATACAGTATATTTTCTTGGAGAAAATAGTAGAAAGTACCGAACCGATTATTTGAACTAAGAAGTATAGTGTAGGTTAGGTTAGGTTAGGTTTATAACCACTCCTCGACATTTGTTTATGTTTCACAGGCTAACCTCTTAACGCTATTCAGAGCCCTAAATATTTATTTTTTTATTATTTTCAGGACTTTCTATTTAGTTTCTCCTTAAACTATATATATTTTCGAAATCAGAATGTAAAACTACCTAACCTAAACTAACCTCCCCTGATCTCACTTCTCACAGATGGCTTGTAATCTTTTTCCAAGCAAGAAAAAAATCCCAAATCATTTACTATAATCAAAATTATATATGAACTTTAACCTGGACTATTTAGGTTATCATTTTGCTTTCTACCCCTCGTGATACATTCCATTTTCTTCATCCGTTAATCTCTCTATCAGTTTATTAGTTATATTCATATCTGACCTGACCTTGTGAAACTATACATTTTCTGAATCGTCATGGTCATCTGCAGTGGAACAGTTTACCGAGGAGTGAAGGTTCGAACGCTTGTGCTTGGCTAGAAGGCAACCGCCATCCAGCTAACAGCATACAGCGACATCGTTTTCCAGATGGTCGTGGTTGTTATAATCATGGCCGTGGTTGTCATAATCATGGTCGTGGTTGTTATAATCATAGTTGTGGTTGTCGTAATCATGGTCGTGGGTGTTATAATCATGGTCGTGGTTGTTATATTCATGGTAGTGGTTATGATCATAGTCGTAGGTGCTATAATCATGGTCGTGGGTGATATAATCATAGTCGTGGTTATTATAATCATGGTCGTGGTTGTTATAATCATAGTCGTGGCTGTTATAATCAGGGTCGTGGTTGTTATAATCATCGTTGTGGTTGATATAATTATGGTCGTCGTTGTCATAATCATGATCGTGGTTGATATAATCATAGTTGTGGTTGTTATAATCATGGTCGTGGGTGTTATAATCATGGTCGTGGTAGTCATAATCATGATCGTGGTTATGATCATGGTCGTGGTTGTTATAATCATGGTCGTGGTTGTTATAATCAAGGTCATGGTTGTTATAATCATGGTCGTGTGTGTCATAATCATGGTCGTGGTTATGATCATAGTCGTGGTTGTTTTAATCATCGTCGTGGCAGTTAAAATCATGGTCGTAGTTGTTATGATCATGGACGTGGTTGGTATAATCCAGGGCGTCTTTATTACAATCATGGTCGTGGTTGTTATAATCATAGTCGTGGCTTTTATAATCATGGTCGTGGTTGTTAAAATCAAAATCGTGGATGTTATAATCATGGTCGTGGTTATTATAATCATGGTCGTGGTTGTTATAATCATGGTCGTGGTTGTTATAATCATAGTCGTGGTTGTTATAATCATGGTCGTGGGTGATATAATCATAGTCGTGGTTGTTATAATCATGGTCGTGGTTATTAGAATCATGGTCGTGGTTGTTATAATCATGGTCGTGGTTGTTATAATCATAGTCGTGGTTGTTATAATCATGGTCGTGGTTGTTATAATTATGGTCGTGGTTGATATAATCATGGTCGTGGTTGTTATAATCATGGTCGTGGTTGTCATAATCATGATCGTGGATATGATCATAGTCGTAGTTGTTATATTCATTGCCGTGGTTGTTATAATCATGGTCGTAGTTGTTATGATCATGGTCGTGGGTGTAATAATCATGGTCGTGGTTGTTATAATCCTGGGCGTCGTTGTTATAATCATAGACGTGGTTGTTATAATCATGGTCGTGGTTATTATAATCATGGTCGTGGTTGTTATAATCATTGTCGTGGTTGTTATACTCATGGTCGTAGTTGTTATGATCATGGTCGTGGTTGTTATAATCATGGTCATTGTTGTTATAATCTTGGTCGTGGTTGTTATAATCATGGTCGTGGTTGTTATAATCACAGTCGTGGTTGTTATAATCATGGTCGTGGTTGTTATAATCATGGTTCTGGTTGTTATAATCATTGCCGTGGTTGTTATAATCATGGTCGTGGTTATTATAATCATGTTCGTGGTTGATATAATCATGGTCGTGGTAGTCATAATCATGATCGTGGTTATGATCATTGTCGTGGTTGTTATAATCATTGTCGTGGTTGTTATAATCATGGTCGTAGTTGTTATGATTATGTTCATGGTTGTTATAATCATGGTCGTGGTTGTTATAATCATGGTTCGTGGTTGATATAATCATGGTCGTGGTTGTTATAATCATGGTCGTGGTTGATATAATCATGGTCGTGGTTGTTATAATCATGGTCGTGTTTGTTATAATCATGGTTCTGGTTGTTATAATCATGGTCGAGATTGTTACAATATGGGTCGTACCTGAGACTAACACAGTTAGAATAAACCCCACACCTTATCTTTAATTTCAATAAGCCCAGATTAACCTCACCTAATCAACAGGATTAGAGACCATTAGGATTGTATCACCAATACCGATACATTTCACACTGGATTAATTACAAAACATTTAATCACATTTCCAATAGCTAATGTCTTACGGATATCTTATCAAGTTGTGAGTCTTATATAATGAGGCAAACTCACATGAAGAAGATTACATATAGGTAGAATATTGATAGTAAGAGAAATGTAAAGAGAGGAAGACTTTGGTAGCGTGGCCGTGTTAGTTATTTAGTCTGGACTTACACTTATCTTATCTTATATGTGAATACACATCTATTACGTCTTAAGGGCGACTTCTCAAACACTGCTTCGTTACAACTCTTTATTAATTACGAACATGACATGGACACATTAATAACACCTCCTATTGAAGTTACTAGGACACTATATTTACGTTACTAGGACATCATATTACGTTACTAGACACTGATTCCCGGACACGAACATGAAATGAATACACTTCCCACGTAAGTAACTCATCCCATGGAAAGCTCTGACAAAAACTCACGTGACCTGGGGGAGGTCTAGCAGGTGGTCTTGGGTTGTCTCTATGGGAGACTGCTTAGCTGGGCACCGGAGGGAAGTCGGGGAGGGAAGTCTTGCGTGACTCTCCTCCCGTGAGCGGGACTGGGCTGTGGTGAACCTCCTCCTCTGATCCCTGTGTGTCTCTCTCTCTCTGACTCCCTCTCACTGCTCCCCTGAGGGAGGGCTACGAGCGGGACTGGGAACGTAGTTGCTGGCCCTTCTTGGTTACAAGACACACTTCCGTGAGGGAGGACTACGACGTCCTATATATTGGAAGACCAGCCGTCAGGCTGAGCTGATCGGGGGGGGGGGGGGGGGGGCGGCGAAGGGTCTCCTTACATTTGCCCTCGCTAATGTAGGGTCAGGTCTGGACTTTTTCTGAAACTATAAGTTGTCTTATATTCTGGAGAAATCTTCAGATGAATGCTTGTCTGTTAACATCGTTGGTGGGGCCATGTGAAATGAGAGGCACTGGTTGATTTGTGGCCCCTTGACTTGGGCTCGAGGGTTACATTTGACCTGGCTAATGTGAGGTCAGGTCTGGACTTCTTCTGCGATGTAGGTTATTGTGTATATTGGGAGAGAGTCGGCAGGTGCCTTCTTACATGTTTGTTGGGGCCGTGTGACATGGGAGGGGAGCCTGGTTGATTTGTAACCCTTGGGCAGCCCCCCTAATGTCGGGTCAAGTCTGGACTGTTTCTGAGATGTAAGCTGTGGTCTGACAACCCATCACTACACTTACATGTCTATATAATTATGTTTTATTCTTACAAATATTTATAGTTCGTTGTGTATTATATTGTATGGTATGGTATGGTATGGTATTTTATGGTATTGCACTGTATTGTATCCGGCTGAGAGCGTACAGCGAATGAGGGTGCGGCAAGTCCGTAGACTTGCATGGTTAATTAGGGTCGTTTTCCATCGTAAATAAAACGGTTAATTAATGGCTTCCTAAAGAAACCATCGACATGGGACCAGGTTTGTTCCACTACGAATTTTTTGCAATTTTTCCACCAAGTTTGATGAAAAACGATTTTGCCGTTTCGGCTGCACAGACAGACAAACAGACAGACAGACATACATTGGGATAGCGCTATAGTACAGTGTACTAGACAAGTGATCATGGGCCCTTCGTGCCCGGTGACGAGTCCGGTGGTACAGTTTACCGAGGCGTGAAAGTACGAACCCTCTTGCTTGGCTAGTGCGCAACCGCCGTCCTGCTGACAGCGTACAACGACATCGTTTTCCAGATGGTGGTGGTTGTTATAATCATGGTCGTGGGTGATATAATCACAGTCGTGGTTGTTATAATCATGTACGTGGTTGTTATAATCATGGTCGTGGGTGTTATAATCATGGTCGTGGTTGTTATAATCATAGTCGTGGCTGTTATAATCGTCGTGGTTGTTATAATCATGATCGTGGTTATGATCATAGCAGTGGTTGTTATAATCATGGTCGTGGTTGATATAATCATGGTCCTGATTGTTATAATCATGGTCCTGGTTGTTATAATCATGGTCGTGGTTATTATAATCATGGTCGTGGTTGTTATAATCATGGTCCTGGTTGTTATAATCATGTTTGTGGTTGTTATAATCATGATCGTGGTTGTTATAATCATGGTCGTGGTTGTTATAATCATGGTCCTGGTTGTTATAATCATGATCGTGATTGTTACAATAGGGTCTTACCTGAGACTAACACAGGTAGAATAAACCCCACAACTCAGTATTAGACCTTCTTGCTACCTGTCATTCTAAACTCTTCTTCAACACAATAACCAAACCCACTAGAGTAACTGCCACCTCTGCCACTGTGATAGATCATATATGGACTAGCAACACTCCTAACAACCTAGCAAGTGGAATAATTTATAACAATATATCAGATCACTTCCCAGTTTTTGCCATGTATAAAACAGCCTCAAGACCTGAAAGGTCTAGTAGAGTCTCAATTCAATACAGTGACTACTGCGCCAACAACATGCTCATTTTTTAAAACAACCTAATGAATGCGAACTGGAATCTTGTCTATGCCTACAGCAGCCCTAACGTGAACAGCTGTAACTTCTCTAGCATCTTCAATGCTTGCTTTAATAAATGCTTCCCCCTCAAGACTAAGTCAATGAAAACTCTATCCATTTCCAAACCCTATATCACAAGCGAAATTAAGATAATGATAAAGGAAAAACACAAACTCCAAAGGAAATTTGCAAAAAGACCCATAACTTTCGGTGATGATTACCAAAGTATCAGAAATAGAGTAACTCAAGCAGTTAGAAATGCCAGACGTAACTATTATACAAATAAGCTCCAGTCAGCATCAGGCGATAGTAAGAAAACCTGGAATGTCATAAATTCTATTCAGAACAGGAACACTCAACTTTTATGATAAATGATTCAGTTGTAAAGGAACCCTCCCTCATTGCCAACCACTTCAAAGAATATTTTCTTAATGTTGGCAAAAATCTTGCAGAGAGCATCCCTGATCACCATGAGGAATTTAGAGCCTACCTGCCAAACAGACAGCAAAATGAGTTGTTCTTATCCCCTGTCACAGCAGATGAATTATTGGCCATCATAAAAATTTCCAAAGATGCAGCAGCAGGCGAAGACAATATACCATTGAGCACCATTAAGAAAGTAGCCCGCTTATTACTACCTGTTCTCCTCCACATTTGTAACTCCTCCTTCACTAGTGGTGTCTTTCCGGATAAACTAAAAATTGCTAAAGTCCACCCGGCATATAAAAAACCTGGGGACAAAGGTCTCTTCAAGAACTACCGCCCCATATCAGTCCTCCCAGCCTTCAGTAAGATACTGGAAAAGCTAGCATGGAATAGACTAAATTCCTTCTGCAATGCCAATGACATCTTTACAGACTCCCAGTTTGGATTTAGAGCTAGAAGGTCAACTGAGAGTGCTCTGCTATCGTTTACTAGTGACATCTTAAATTCCTTTGATGACAGTCAGTTCACAGTCGGTATATTCTTGGACCTCTCTAAAGCCTTCCATACTGTCGACAATACAATCCTCCTTTCAAAGCTTGAACATTACGTCGTTAGGGGCCTGTCCCACAATTGGTTTACCTGATATCTGTCCAACAGGATGCAGTATGTCTGTTATAATAACCATCAATCTGACTCCTCGCCAATCTTGTATGGAGTCCCCCAAGGTTCAATTCTCGGTCCAGTACTGTTTTTGTTGTACATAAACGACATAGTCCACGCCAGCGCACTCATAAAATACAACTTATTTGCAGACGATTGTAATCTCTATGCCAGCAACTCAGACCTCCATTCCTTGATGAGAACTATGAACACTGAATTATCTAAAGTCGGGACCTGGAAATACGTAATAAACTGACCCTAAATCTTGAGAAAACCCACTAAACGATCTTTCACAGAAGAAAATACTTAACTTCAGGCTTGAACCACCTGTACCTTGATAATATAGTCCTCAAACGCGAATAAAATACTAAAGTCCTCTGAGTTAGTGTTGATGAGAAACTTAACTGGAGAAACCACATACAAGCCATTCACAGTAAAATCAATAAACAGTGCGGTATCATGTATCACACTCGACAGTCACTCACTCTCACAGCAATGAAAGAAATCTCTCATGATCTTGTTTACCAACACCTAATAAACTGTCACACACTATGGGGGGCCTCTGGCTCTTCAAAAACACAATCTCTGGTCACTGCACAAAAGAGAGTTGTACGGACAATGACCTACTTGAAAAAAAACAGATCACACAAACGAAAAATTTGCTATATTGAAATTTTTTAAATTCGAAGATATTAACACTTACTGCTGTGCCTTCTTTGTTTACAAATCTATCAATCACTTGCTTGACAATAACTACTTCCAGTTCCGGAATAATCAGAGATACAACTTAAGGCACCCAGAGCTACTAAGACCACCCCCCCCATGCGCTCCTCTCAGTCCCAGACCTCCATAAAATATGATGGTGTGAAGGTATGGAACAACTTACCCCCACCCATCCGAGCAAAGACTATGCTCCCTTCCTTTAAATCATCTTTAAAAAAATATCTATTGTCGAAGTATTAATATTTCTTGTAACACTTACAACATTTACATTACCTGCTTTTATTGCACCACCAAATCCGTTTTATCGGAAATTATCATGTAAATAAATAAGTAATTACCATTGCAATACACATAATTGCCAACTAGACATAATCCTGAAAGATCTGTCCTCTTGTTCAACCTTATTACTGCTCAACCCAGGTTGTACTGCTCCCCCATTATACTTATCTTTTTAAATTCCACTCTAATTTATATGTATATGTATGTGTATGTATATATATATATATATATATATATATATATATATATATATATATATATATATATATATATATATATATATATATATATGTATGTATAAATAAATAAATAAAAATAAAAATATTAAAAAATAAAAAAATAAATAAAAATAAAAATAATAAATAATAAAATAAATAAATATTGAAGTGATAACCGTGGTAACATTATGAGATGTACTTATTACTATCATGCTATTGTACAATACCAGATGATACTAAATGTTGCATAATACTTCCTTGAGATAAATGTATAGTATATATCAGGTGCCTCAAAGAGAGCTCAGGTTCTCAACTGGCTCAGCCATGTTAATATTGTTATTATTATCCACTCTGTATCTGTATTTTTCTGGCTAAATAAACTGTTACAATTCAAAACTGTTACAATTTAATTCACCTTATCTTTAATCTCAATAAACCCAGATTAACCTCACCTAATGAACAGGATTAGAGACCATCAGGATTGTACCACCAATACCCATACATTTCACAATGGATTAATAACAAAACATTTAATCACATTTCCAATAGCTAATGTCTATATAATTATGTTGTATTCTTACAAATATTTATAGTTCGTTGTGTATTGTATTGTATGGTATGGTATTGTATGGTATTGTACTGTATTTTGTATCCCGCTGACAGAGTACAGCGAATGAGGGTGCGGCAAGTCCGTAGACCTGCATGGTTAATTAGGGTGCGTTCTCCGTCGTAAATAAAATGGTTTATTAATAGCTTCCTAAAGAAACCATCGACATGGGATCAGGTTTGTTCCACTCTACGATTTTTTTTGCGAGTTTTCCACCAAGTTTGATGAAAAACGATTGTGCCGTTTCGGCTGCACAGACAGACAGACAGACAGACATACATTCGAATAGCTCTATAGTATATTAGATTGTAGTCATGATTAATTGTTGTGTCGCCTGTGACCTCACCCATTCCAACTGGGGACTGACCTGACTGTTCCCAGGCGACATCACCTAGGTACCTTCTTAACCCCTCATAATCGGCTGATCGAAAGTTTGGGGCTCTGACCATATTGTCATTGTTCTTCCCCTATTGTGATATCTCTGATAATATTTTCTTTATTTGTTAATACTAGGTCTAATATATTGTCACCTCTAGTAGGTTCTATAATTAGTTGTTTTAAAAAATTGTCCTGTGCTGCGTCTAGGAATTCTTCAGATTCATAGTCACCTGCAATGTTGTTCCAGTAAATATTTCTGAAGTTGAAATCCCCCATAATACACAGGTTGTTGTATTTTGCTGCCCTACTCATTTCCTGCCATATGGGCTGAGCTGCTTCTTTCCCAAGACTTGGTGGCCTGTAAAACACTCCCATAATTAATTTTTATCTTCCTTCTGCATTTTCTACCAATATAGGCTCGGTTCCTATTTCACCCTTTATTGAATTATTAATACAGCATTTTAATGTATCCCTGACGAAGAATGCGACCCCTCCCCCCTTCTTACCTTCCTTGTCCTTGTGAAAAAGGTTGTACCCTTCTATGTGGTACTCTGATAAAAAGTTCTTGCTCGCCAGATTCATCCAAGTTTCGGTGATTGCTATGACGTCTACATTCTCGGTACATACAACCGCTCTCAGCAGGTCTCTTTTATTTCTAACGCTCCTACTGCTTGTATAGTATACATTTAAACCTACCCTTCCCTGGTCCTGTTTTATCCCTTGTCCTGAGTAACCAATTTTACTCCCCAGGACCTGCTTGTTTTTTTACTCCCACTTACCCCGACCTCTCTCTAGTGGAGAAACCCCCCCCTCCCCCTTTGGAGTGACAATTTCACTCTCCAGGGATGCAGACAACGTCTTTACTCCCGCTCGAGACAAGTGTACTCCGTCACGACTGTACAGGTAGCTAGTCGTTGCCATAGAATGGTTGCCAGTTATCAATGAACGCCCAAACATTGCTTTCGCAATGTTTTTCCAGTCGGCAATTTATAGAAATTGCCCTGGACAGCCATTCACCACCAACTCCTCTTCTAAGCAAGACACCACATAATATCGGGATCCCTCCCCTATCTCTAACCTTCCCTTGCGCCTCCCTATACCTCTTGAAAAGTTCCTCACTCCAAACCTTCCCTATGTCGTTACCTCCTACACTAAGACACACCACTGGCTTGGTACCCTCCCCTGACAAAACCCTAGCTATCCTCTCAGCTACATGCCATATCCCAGCTCCAGGAAAACACACCCTAATCCTACGTTTCCTGTCTCTTGCACAAAAAGTCCTATTTATAAACCCCACCTGGCTGTCCCCAACTACCACGACCTTACCACTGGGCAGAGTTTGAACAACTGCCCTTTTCTCTCCTGGCACCACACCGTCCTGTCTCATCTCTTCCTTGTCCTGCCTCTTCTCTTCCTCGCCAGCTTCTTCCAACACTTGGTAGGGGTTATTGCACTCCACACCCTGGTCAGCTTTCCTGAATCTGACCCTAGTCCCCTTGGAAACAACCGCTCTCCACGCCTGCTCTTCCTTCGCAGGTGTCCTGCTAGGCAGGACACTTACCTGAAGGAGTTCAGTCCTGAGAACGTCTATCTCTCTCCTCTACTGCTCCAACTGACTTAACAGAGTGGCCAGGGAGTCGTCTTTCCTCACACACCGCCCCTCTTCCCCCACAACACAACGATCCACGGCGGCCATTTCCTATGGTCACTAACACGAGTACTTAGGGACACGTCCTTCTCCAAGCTAGGTCAGGTAGCGTCTGAACTAGGTCAGTTACAGGTTACAGTTACTTTCTTAATCCTCACTGTGCCGGATGTGTACATGAGATTCAGAGAATGACGCATACTTGACCGTTATGTAGATGACAAGCTGGCTGAGGCTGCGTGTGACCCTGCACCTTTGACTCATGGCTACATAGCTGTCATTCTCGCCTGGCCACTGAGAAACCCTGATGTTTGCCTTCGGACTCTTCAGGAACACATTCTTGAAGATCAGCGGCGGCTCAGAAACTGCATTGCTCAATCAGCGGGAGGAGAATAAGCCATTTAATGGATCCTGCTTGACTAGAATGAGCTGGTCCAATATCCCAGCGGCCCTGACCAATAACAACACATCATTCTGGTTAATTTCAGATCGCTGGTGGGATTGAGTTAACGAAGCACCCACTGCCTCCACGTAACTGATCAAAACTTCCTTGCCCTTTGCATACCATTCCCACCCAGGCATATGCTTCAATATTTGATCTTTGAAACGAGTGAGAATTAGATTCGGACATGAACGTCCTAACTCAGCCATCCTTCTCTTAGAGATATTCTGTAGATATGAGAGTTTGAAGACCTCTCTAGACTCAGACATAAACACGAATGGAGAAGCTCTACCAGCTGATGCTGTACACGATCGTAGTGGTTCGCAGCACCCCGTAGCCTCATACAGCAAGTCGTGTGACAGAATCCACCCATTGCATGTACTGTAGATCGCATGGGTTGTCAGACTTGAAAGTAACTTGTGGTTCCGGGAATTGGAATTTTTCAGCCCACTACTTCAGATTTTTTTCTACATCCAAAGTGGAAACCTTGCGTAGTTCCCCACTAACGGCACCTTCACATAGAAATTTCGATACAAGACATGACATGACACACAATTCTTAATCAGAAAAAGAAAAAAACTTTGAGTATTGATAAAATAAACAAGATGGATTCGTAACTTGCATTGATATTGAAGTTGAAACAGTATATTTAGCCAGAAGAACACAGATACAAAGTCGATAATATTAACAATATTAACATGGGTGAACCAGTTTAGAGCCTGAGCTCTCTTGAAGGCACCTGATATATACTGCACATTTATTTCAAGGAAGTATTATGTAACATTTAGTAACATCTGGAATAGTACAAAAGCATGGTGGTAATAAGAACATCTCATAATGTTACCACGGTTATCACTTCAATATTTATTTATTTTATTATTTAGTATTTTTTTTTTTTTATTATATATATATATATATATATATATATATATATATTTATATATATATATATATATATATATATATATATATATATATATATATATATATATATATATATATATATATATATATATATATATATATATATATATATTACAGTGGAATTTAAAACATAAGCATAATGGGGGAGCAGTACAACTGGGTTGTACAGTGTTAAGGTTGAACAAGAGGACAGAGCTATCAGGATTATGTCTAGTTGGCAAATATGTTTATTGCAATGGTAATTTCTTATCTATTCACATGATAATTTCCGATAAAACGGTTTTGATGGGACAATAAAAGCAGTTACTGTAAATATGGTAGGTATTACAAGAAATATTAATACTTATACAATAGATTTTTTTTTTTTAAATATGATTTAAAGGAAGGAAGCATAGTCTTTGCTCGGATGGGTGGGGATAAGTTGTTCCACAACTTCACACCATGATATTTTAAGGAGGCCTGGGATTGAGAAGAGCACATGGGGGTGGTCTTAGTAGCTCTGGCTGTCTTAAATTGCATCTCTGATTATTCCGGAATTGGAAATAATTATTGTTAGGCAAGTGATTGATAGATTTGTAAACAAAGAGGCGACAGCAGTTGATGTTAATATCTTTGAATTTTAAAATTTTCAATCTGTGATCTGTTTTCTTCAAGTAGATCATTGTCCGTAACCAGGGATTGTGTTTTTGAAGAGCCAGAGGCCCCCCGTAGTGTGTGACAGTGTATCAGGTGTTGGTCAACAAGATCATGATAGATTTCTTTCATTGTTGTCAGAGTGAATGACTGTCGAGTGTGATACATGATACCGCACTGTTTATTGACTTTACTGTGAATGGCTTGTATGTGGTTTCTCCAGTTAAGTTTCTCATCAACAATAACTCCGAGGTTTTTTTTTTCGTGTTTGAGGACTGTATTACCAAGATCAGGGGGTTCAAGTCTGGGGGTAAGCTTTTCCGTCTGTGAAAGACGTGTAGTATGTTTTCTCAAGGTTTAAGGTCAGTTTATTATGTATTACCCAGGTCCTGACTTTAGTCAATTCAGTGTTCATAGTTCTCATCAAGGAATAGAGGTCAGAGTTGCTGGCATAGAGATTATTATCGTCTGCAAATGAGTTGTATTTTATGAGTGTACTGGCGTGGACTATGTCGTTTATGTACAACAAAAACTGTACTGGACCGAGAATGGAACCTTGGGGGATGCCATACAAGATTGGAAAGGAGTCACATTGGTGATTATTATAGCTGACATACTGCATCCTGTTGGACAGATATGAGGTAAACCAATTGTGGGACAGGCCCCTAACGACGTAATGTTCAAGCTTTGAAAAGAGGATGGTATGGTCGACAGTATCGAAGGCTTTAGAGAGGTCCAAGAATATACCGACTGTGAACTGACTGTCATCAACGGAATTTAAGATGTCATTAGTAAAGGATAGCAGAGCACTCTCAGTCGACCTTCTAGCTCTAAATCCAAACTGGGAGTCTGTAAAGATGTTATTGGCATTGCAGAAGGAATTTAGTCTACTACATGCTAGCTTCTCCAGTATCTTACTCAAGGGTGGGAGGACAGATACGGGGCAGTAATTCTTGAAGAGACCTTTGTCCCCAGATTTTTTATATGCTGGGTGAACTTTAGCAATTTTCAGTTTATCCGGAAAGACACCACTAGTGAAGGAGGAGTTACAAATGTGGAGGAGAACAGGTCGTAATAAGTGGGCTACTTTCTTAATGGTGCTCAATGGTATATTGTCTTCGCCTGCTGCTGCATCTTTGGACATTTTTATGATGGCCAGTAATTCATCTGCTGTGACAGGGGATAAGAACAACTCATTTTGCTGTCTGTTTGGCAGGTAGGCTCTAAATTCCTCATGGTGATCAGGGATGCTCTCTGCAAGATTTTTGCCAACATAAAGAAAATATTCTTTGAAGTGGTTGGCAATGAGGGAGGGTTCCTTTACAACTGAATCATTTATCATAAAAGTTGAGTGTTCCTGTTCTGAATAGAATTTATGACACTCCAGGTTTTCTTACCGTCGCCTGATGCTGACTGAAGCTTAATTGTATAATAGCTATGTCTGGTATTTCTAACTGCTTGAGTTACTCTATTCCTGATTCTTCGGTAAGCATCACCGAAAGTTATGGGTCTTTTTGCAAATTTCCTTTGAAGTTTGTGTTTTTCTTTAATCATTATCTTAATTTCGTTTGTGATATAGGGTTTGGAAATGGATGCAGTTTTCACTGACTTAGTCTTGAGGGGGAAGCATTTATCAAAAGGCATAGACAAGATCCCAGTTAGCGTTCATTAGGTTGTTTTAAAAAAGGAGCATGTTGTCGGTGCAGTAGTCTCTGTATTGTATTGAGACTCTACTAGACCTTTCATGTCTTGTGGCTGTCTTATACATGGCAAAAACTGGGAAATGATCTGAGATATTGTTATAAATAATTCCACTTGCAAGATTGTTAGGAGTGTTGTTAGCCCAGATATGATCTATCACAGTGGCAGAGGTGGCAGTTATTCTAGTAGGTTTGGTTATATTGTTGACGAAGAGTTTAGAATGACAGGTAGCAAGAAGGTCTAATACTGAGGTGTCAGTTTCTGATTTTAATAGATCAAGGTTGAAATAACCTGTAATGTAGCAACTTTTCCTCTCTGATAAGCTCCGAAAATTTATCAAGAAAATATCTAACATTAGGATATTTCGTGTGTCGTTACGTAATTCAGTGAAAACACTCTCCATGTACTCCTCCTGAACCTTCAAATCATCTCTTACAGAAGTGTTATACGTAGGGCGACACCACCAATGTGTCGTGACGTGTTGATGCAGTGTCTATTATATTTAGGAATGTTATACAAATTTTCAATATCGTTAGTGAGTTTGGTCTCACAGAACCCAAGTACATCAAATTTGGAGGCAATAGATGTTAAACACTGATCTAAAAAGGTATCTAGATGAAGGGAATACTGCTGATGTTATGACTAATCAAGGAGAAGGAATGCGCTAGTAGAAGACTGGAACTAAACTCGGGAGAGTCAGGAAAGTAATAGTTACAGTTGGGGTTGGTGAAACCCAGTGAGTTCTGTAGAAAGTCATCAGGATCGATATGAGGGAGTATTGTGTCGACACCATGGGTGATGGGGGTGTAACACATGCGATCTAGCACATCTAAGGGAACGACACGAGCATCTTCATTGTAGGAACATTGATACTGATTAAGGAGCAGTAAAAGCTCAGGGTCACTGAGGTGTGAAAAAGGAAGATCTATGAAAGTTATAATAGTGGGATGGGGTAACGTACTCACAAGTGCTACAACCAACAGAATTAGGAGACAGACCCGAAAATCTCCTTTGTCCCCGGACCTGGCAAGGATTAACCTGACTGAATAACATACAACATTAAGTGCCCTGACGAGTCTCACAATTATGCCATTACACTGCGGGGTGAATCTTTGTTTAAAGGACGGCGATGTTCCGTTAGACTCCTTATACACACTCTACACACACTATAATTTTATTTTCCTTCTCCACCACCAAACAGATTGTATTTTCCATCCGATAACCACCATATCAGCAAATTTGGCTCTTTCTATGACTAGAAAGCATGCTGTGGCCGAGTGCATACAGCCATCGTCTTCTCCCAAGGCACCTCCAGTCCACTCAGCTGTAAATGGGTACATAACAATACTGTTGGAGAATTCAAGGTTGTTGAGTAGAGTGGCAACCACTATCCCTCCTCATGGACAAATGAAAACAATGTGCTACATCTACTTTGTCCCCAACGGGACATCATGCCTGAAAATACATATTTTGGGCTCTCTATACCTCCTTATGTATGAATGAAAACAATATGCTGTATGTACTTTGTCCCTAATGGGATATCAAACCAGAAAATACACGTTTTTCTTATAATTATTCAGAAACAGTTGTCACGCGAATGCACTTCATATAAATATTTATATTTATATATCTATAATATCTTTGGACCATTATTTCCCCCTATTAATGATGTGGGATTTTCCTTGTGATTACATTAGTCTTCAGACTGTGTGGTGCCCCAGTTTAGGCTCAGTCAGATTTCATCTTACATTAATGGTCTTGACCACAAGGGTGTGGTCATGACTAATATTTAACTACCATTGTGTTCCCATGAATATTTCTATCCTTCTCACATTAAAACTTTCCTCAAACCTTATAGTAGTTAACGAAAGCTTGTGAATTGAATGAATTAAATGACATTCATCTGCTAATGTGCAGGTGGGTGGAGCTTACTGAGAATGCTGAGTCAGCCACATCTGCTGACCCAGGAGCTCTGTCTTACACCAGACTTACTTCAGGAATTGTTAGGTGGGAGTCAGTAATGCTTATGCTGACCTCCCGATTAGGCAGGCAGTGCATTTATATTATGTATTGTACCTCTTATTTGTAAATATACATAATTGAGGGAGATTTACCTAGGTGTTTCTATTGGTCCTTTTCA
Organism: Homarus gammarus; assembly: GCA_958450375.1. Lineage (NCBI taxonomy): Eukaryota > Metazoa > Arthropoda > Malacostraca > Decapoda > Nephropidae > Homarus > Homarus gammarus. The sequence continues at coordinate 862,415 of CAUDMG010002615.1, read as the reverse complement.
CCCAGGATTTTATTCTTCAATCATGGCTGAGTATTTGGGAACACCTAAACAGGAACTCATGAAATCTACCCTACATGAAATCTAGCAATAGCACTATATCATTTTTGTCCAAAACTGCATCTTTTGGAGTAATTTTGGCTGAGAAGCAGGGTTGTGATGCAGTGCTCGTGTGATATAATATCTACACTTTTTTATGACTGTTTTCAAATCTCTCACACGAAGTGGTTGCAATGGTATCAATTATGTAGAACAATCACTTAGGGATTATACACAGAGGGAATTTGTACTTAGGGTCTGTTAACTAAGGTTATACTCATTCAGGGAATATATTCTTGAGGAATATACACTTAAGTTATCTACATTTTAAGTATATATGCCTAATGTACGAGTTTGTGTCTGTTTGTGTGTCTGTGCAGCCGAAACGGCACAATCGTTTTTCATCAAACTTGGTGGAAATATCGCAAAAAATTCGTAGAGTGGAACAAACCTGGTCCCATGTCGATGGTTTCTTTAGGAAGCCATTACATAACCATTTTATTTATGCTGGAAAACGATGCAAGTCTACGGACTTGGCGCACCCTCATTCGTTGTAAGCTGTCAGCCCACGATTGCGATTGCAGTTATCGTACGGCTCCATCCTCCTCCCCCCACTTTTTTTCTTAGCCTACTTTTTTTTTAATGTTGTTTGGATTAGTGAAGGACGTTGCCAGACGACCTTACAGCTACAGTGTATACTTATTCCTGTGGCTGACTGTACATGGAAAAGAGATAATAGCAGGAATGCATGGAGAAGATGACTACAATAGACACAGGATGAATATAGACAGTGAAACAGACAGGAGGTTGACAAAAATAGACAGATTCATACATGCACAAATAGACAATATGGCAACTAACATGACAGACAGACAGCTGACTGATTGGTTCACATTACACAAACAGGCAGACACACGCCAACAACGGATAAGACAGACAGATTTGACGACACAAAGAGTACAGACGGGCTTACATTCAAACACCACGCACACGAACAGACAGTTGGGATTGCAATAGACAGGACGGATAGGCTTGAGACAGATGAGAAGGCATTTATAAACAAGAATAACACCAAATTGACCATAGCTGCGTCAGTGAGGGTAGGAGGTCTTACATCCACCAGCGTAAATAATAAGACGCATTGAAAACTAACACTCTCGCGCGGAAAAAACATCGATGGTCGGTCAGTCATGTGAGATGGGCCTAAGACTGACTAACGTAGATGATGACTATGATGACCTAACACAGGTGATGAATTAAGCAGATGGTGACTAATATAACCAGAATGAAGGTCACTTCTCTTCATAATATAATTTATCTCGGAATGATCATCGGTGATTCATAATAATTTTTTTAATGATTTTAACCTCTCCTTATGGTGAATATTTCTTTAATTAATTATTCTAACGTTTATTCTATTCCTTCTTATAGTATATTAGATACTGTAACTATCACGACCACGACCATGATTATAACACCCACGACCATGATTATAACAACCACGACTATGCTTATAAGAACCACGACCATGATTATAACAACCACGACTATGATTATAAAACCACGACCATGATTATATCAACCACGACTATGATTATAACACCCACGACCATGATTATAACAACCACGATCATGATTATAACAACCACGACCATGATTATCTCATATACTATAGGAATAGCTATGTGTGTGTGTCTGTGTGTCTCTTCTGGGCAGCCGAAACGGCACAATCGTTTTTCATCAAACTTGGTGGAAAAATCGCTAAAAATTCGTAGAGTGGAACAAACCTGGTCCCATGTCGAACGTTTCTTTAGGAAGGCATTAATTAACCATTTTATTTATGCTGGAAAACAATGTCGCTGTACGCTGCCAGCTTTCCGGCGGTTGCGCTCGCCAAACACGAGCGTTCGAACTTTCAGGCTTTGGTAAACTGTACCACCGGACTCGCCACCGGGCACGAAGTGCCCACGATCACTTGTTCTGTTCTATGCGTGTTTACAAAGCAGTATATGATGTCAGTGTAAGATATATAGAGAAGACCCCAGAAGAGTGATGGGTGGTGGAAAGAGTGATGGGTGGAGAAAAGAGTGATGGGTGGAGGAAAGCGATAATACATTTCATCATCGCATGTGACTGTGGCAATATTGTTTATTATGTGGTTATTGTGACCTAATCTTAAATGAAAATCACCTTTCATGGGGTATAAAAAGACCACATGCAATATATATCTTATAAATAAATGCTAGATATTACGTAACCTTACCTGACCTAATCTAACCCATCTTATCCTAACCTAACCTGACTCACCTAGTGGATCAGTTGTGTGAAAAAATTGTGACTTTAATGATGAAAGCTTGAAATTTGGCAAAGATCTAGGGTAGGCTTAAAGAATTTTTTTTTTGGCTATAAGGTTACTCGAGATTCTTCCTGTAATGGTCGTGGTGGCCATTTATGTCCTGCTATTACAGCAAAATCATGTATGTGTCATAACTTTAAAACTAATTAAGTATCTTGTAATTAAAGTGTCTATACCCACCTCAAGAAATACAGTAAAGTAATCAGATGGAACCGTATCATGCAATCATGAGAAAATATGGTCAAAGGGCCTTTTTCAAGTACCAAACATTTTACATGAGCTCTTTGCCAAAGAAAAATATTGAAAACAGTGCATTGTCTAAAATAATCATATTTTAGCACCTTAAGATACAAAGGTAACACAAATATCACTCCTTATTCAAATATTTATATTATGCGTTTGCTGTGCAATGACATAAATCTCATGCTATCCAACTTATGATCAAAACACAAGAATTAGTATATCATCATTTTTATAATCTTACAATTTGCAATGTAACAGTTGTAGTCTATTGGATATCTGCAACATTCAGTCGCACTCAGCACCACACTGACCCCCCACACAGACAAAGACCAGTATATAGGAGAGTTGCCTTGACACACTTGCAGTACCCTCTGTACACCTTTTTGCAACCACACCGTAGTAGCTCACGACAAGCAGCTGATGCTCCAGGCAAAGTGGTCCAGCAAACATCCCATTCATCTTCATCATTCTTAACCCAACTCCATTCATCTGGTGAAGGACCCCTCAGGTTCTGCAATTATCGCCTGTGCCCTAGCAATATCCTAATTGGTACACAGCCCTCATGGAATGCTGGATCAAGGTCGCTCATGTTGGCGGTATCTAATATACTATAGCGCTAGGCGTGCGTGTATCTACTCTGGGCAGGCGAAACGGCACAATCGTTTTTCATCAAACTTCGTGGAAAAATCACTAAAAATTCGTAGAGTGGAACAAACCTGGTCCCATGTCGATGGTTTCTTTAGGAACGCATTAATTAACGATTTTATTTACGCTGGCAACAGATGTCGCTGTACGCTCTCAACCTGCCGGACCATTACAGTTATCTACGGCTCCCTCCTCCCCCCAGTTTTTCTCTTAGCCTACTATTTTTTTTAATATTGTTTGGATTAGTAAAGGAAGGAAGATGAGTAAATAGAAGAAAGAAGGAGAAACAGACAATAGTTAGAGATAACAGGTGGGGGGGAGCTGAGTTTCATCATGCGTCTGGATGCGCAGTTTCAACTTTACCAGAGCATTTTCCGACCTTACGAGGCTACAGTGTGTACTTATTTCTCTCCTTATGGCGTATATTTCTTTAACTAATTATTCTAACCTTTATTCTATTCCTTCCTATAGTATATTAGATACTGTAAGTATCACGACCACGATCATGATTATAAAAACCACGACCATGATTTTAACAACCACGAGTATGATTATAACAACCACGACCATGATCATAACCACGACCATGATTATAACAACCACGACCATGATTATAACAACCAAGACCATGATCATAACCACGACCATGATTATAACAACCAAGACCATGATTATAGCAACTACGACTATGATTATAACAACCACGACTATGATTATAACAACCACGCCCATGATGATAACAACCACGACCATGATTATAACAACTACGACTATGATTATAATAACCACGACCATGATTATAACAACCACGACCATGATTAAATACAGGCGCGAGCGCACTTCTCCAAATATTCCCTCCATTATTGTTTTGTCGAACTATATAGCGAACTGGGCACGAAGGGCCCACGATCACTTGTTCCTTCTATTGTTCTTCTCTTCTGAGAGAAGAGCTCTTTACGGACCTGGTTTATACATTCTTTGCCACTGGTGCTGCCATACAGTTGGATTACAAAACGTTCTACATGTTTCATCCAGGCTTCTATATCTGCAGGTATTGTACCCAAAGCACCAAAAGCAGCAGTCACAGCATTAAAGGACTTCCAGACTTCACAGGCTGTTTTTTTTTTCCTCTGTTTGCAAAGAATGACAAATTGTCACATCCTGTTAAAGCATGAAACATTGGAAGTGCAAGGCAACGATGAGGTACCATTGCTCTCGCAGTTTCATTGACTGGAATTTGACGCATATTTTTACTTGTCCCGAAGAAGACCCAGAATGCATCGATGTTCAGACGATTAGCTAATGCACTTGAGAAGCTATATAAAATCTATAGAAAAAGGGAACAGTCATTCCTCAAAGACAACACTTGTTGCTGATCTATAGAATTTGCTCTGACTGGAAATAGACTGAAGAGAGCAAGGTTGTTGTGCTAGAGGGGCTCAGCAATTGGTTTATCATAGACATGGGCAACCTCCACCAATCACGATTTCCACCACCCATCACTCTTTCCTCCACCCATCACTCTTTCCTCCACCCATCACTCTTGCCTCCATCCATCACTCTTTCCTCCACCCATCACTCTTTCCTCCACCCTTCACTCTTTCCACCACCCATCACTCTCCTGGGGACTGCTCTATATATCTTACACTGACATCATATACTGTTTTGTAAACACACATAGAACAGAATTAAACTCGTACATTAGGCTTATATACTTTAAATGTAAATAACTTAAGTGTATATTCCTCAAGAATATATTCCCTGAATGAATCTGACCTTAGTTAACAGACCCTAAGTACAAATTCCCTCTGTGTATAATCCCTAAGTGATTACTCTGCATAATTGATACTGTCGCGATCCCAATATCCTTTATACCTGGGGAGTGAAACCTACCCCAAGTTATTATCAAATAAAGGAACAAATAGGGAACACGGCAATAATTATCCCCACAAAAACCTACTCAACTAAATGCACCTGAATAAGTAAGAACAAGTTGAAGTAAGTGAGTCACAAAAGGGAAGATAATTAATTAATTCAATTTATGTTCTAAATGGAGTACTGACTAGCAAACAAGAATTTAAGGGAATAAGTGATTGTATATTAAAATAAGGGTGAAAATATACCGTAAGGAGTTAGACCAAACGAATACTACTTAACATAACTATATTACACAGACATACAATATACTGTATATACAACAATCACTACAAAATGGTTATTTCCTACCAACAGGAGATTCCCTAACACCAGGATCCCTTCCTAGGCCTAACTGAACGTGTCACTAATACCTGATACCACTAGGGCATTGCAGAAGACTGGACAAAGCACTAGACAAAGGTCGAGGCTAGAGAAAGAATGGACACGTCTATCCTATGCCACAGTTTTTCGCTACTCTCTGGGAGCGTCCCCACGCCGTAAGGAGGGCATCTCATATCACGTGATCCAGGACATTTGCTAGATAGTTTATATAATTAATTAATACTACTCTTGATTTGACTTAACAGAGTAACACAAATGATGCATATTAATAACATACATAAATATACAATAAACCTAAGTAACTAAGAACAACAATAATATAATAAGTACAATTAACAAGTTATTAATAGCTTGTGTGGAATGGAGGCGTGAACATATGCCTCACGCCATGAGAGTTCCCGAGCGCTACAGGCGCTTGACACCTCCCCAAAAAAGTGAGCTTACAACTAACTGGAAGCGAAAATGGATATACAGCTACACAGTGAAAGTAATAACTAACACAATCAGTTTAAATCAATATGAAGGAAAATAATTCATAATATAAACACAAGGTGCTCAATGACAATAAAACAAACAAAATAATCTGCATATAGACATAGTTTCTAAATAATCAGACTCGAGAAAGTGCATCAGCCAACACGTTCAATTTTCCGCGGATATGGGAAATGTTCAAGTTATAGTGGCTGAAGTGATACAGCCCACCTCAAAAGTCTTTGGTTGGTATGTTTCATCTTGTCAACAAAAGTATGTGGGTTATGATCAGTGAACACTTGAACTGGATAAGCAGTGCTGCCAATATATACTTTGAAGTTTTCTAGTGCCATGATCAGTGATAAAGCCTCCTTTTCAATGGTGGCATAGTTTCTTTGATATTTGTTAAATTTTCTAGAAAAATAGCACAGCGGATGAAGCACTTGATCACTCTCACCCTCTTGCAGAAGCACAGCACCGGCGCCAGTTTCACTGGCGTCGACATGGAGAGTAAACTGTTTCTGGAGGTCAGGGGCAAGTAGTACAGGAGCATTTGCCAGCAGGGATTTAAGATTCTCAAAAGATTCCTGGCAAGCCGTAGTCCACTTGAAGGTTTTCTTGCCACTCAGCAGGTCAGTCATGGGAGAGGCAACGGAGGAGAAGTTTGGACAAAAACGGCGGTAGTACCCCGCCATACCCAGCAACCTCATCACACTCTTCTTATCGCCTGGCACTGGATACTGTTGAATTGCCTCAATTTTGGCTGCTATAGGCTGGACTTCCCCTTGTCCTACCACATGCCCCAAGAAAGTGACGTGGGCATGGCCGAACTCAGTTTTGACGAGGTTCACCGTCAGCTTCTTCCAGCCAGTACGGAGAAGAGGGCTTGTAGACGACTCATGTGATCTTCCCAGGAACTGCTGAAGACGATGAGGTCGTCTAGGTAACAGCGGACACCTTCCAGACCAGACGCGATGAAATTCATGAGGCGTTGAAAGGTTGCAGGGGCGTTCCGCATACCAAACGGAAGAACTGTGAATTGGTACAACCCCTCAGGAGTGACAAAAGCAGAGATGGCCCTGGAGCGTTCAGTCAGTCTTATCTGGTAGTAGCCCTGGAGGAGATCCAACTTGGTCATGTACCTTACCTGTCCAAGATCGTCGATCACGTTGTCGATGCGTGGCATGGGATAACCATCGGGTTCAGTGACAGCATTCACCTTGAGATAATCCACACACAGCCGCATTGACCCATTCGGCTTTGGAACTAGAACAACAGGGGATGCCCATGGACTGATGCTGGGTTCGACGAGGCCTAGCTCTTGAAGACGCTGTACCTCGGCTCGCACACACTCCCGCTTGAAGGCATTAAGACGGTAGGGACGCTGTCGGATTGCCTTGGCTCCCCTGGTCTCAACGTCATGCTCCAGCACTGAACAGGAGAGTGGGTAATCACCAACTATAATAAGATACTCCTGTAATAGAGACTTTATATTATTGGTTTGGTCACTAGAGAGATGGCACAACTTAGCACTGGGGTCCTCCAAGATATTAGAGCTTTCCACTTTTACACTAGACCCATTCACTATTTCAGAAAAACACTGATCTCTATCATCCTTACACTCTGGCACAATGATACAAGTTGGCAAGGATTGATCAACACAAGCAACTGCTTTTCCCAGGGTTTCGTTACGAACATGATATGACTTTAAAAGATTGACATGGATAAGGCGTTTTTTCTTACGCCGTTCAGGGGCGCTAATCACATACTTCAATGACCCCTGTTTTTCTAGTACTTCATATGGACCACTGTATTTGGATTTAAAAGGGTGATCATGTAAGGGCAGGAAGGCCAACAACTGCTCCTCCACTTGGAATTCTCTAGGTTTTGCCTGATGGGCCTTATCAAAATGCAGTTTCATTTTCACCTGAGCTCACCTTAAGTTGGACTGGGTAAGTTCTACAGCCAGACGCAACTTCTCCTTGAATCGGACCACATATGAAGCTAAGGGAATCGCGCTCTGATCACTCAACCAACACTCTTTTAACACCTTAAGAGGCCCTCGCGCCTCATGTCCATAGACGAGCTGGAAGGGCAAGAATCCTAGCGACTCTTGTTTACTGTCCCGAACAGCAAACAAAAGCAGGTCAACTCCTTCGTCCCAATCCTTCCCAGTCTCCAGACAGAAGGTGCGCAACATGAGTTTTAGTGTCTGGTGAAACCTCTCTACCACCCCCTGTGACTGAGGGTGATAGGCCGAAGACCTCAACTGCCGGACTCCCAGGGTTTGCATTACCTGATTAAACAACCGGGAAGTAAAATTGGAACCCTGATCTGATTGCACCACTGTAGGAAGGCTTACTTGAGTGAAGAAGTGGGTTAAGGCTTTGATAACATTCTTCGCTGTGATGCGGCGCAAGGGAATGGCTTCAGGATAACGGGTTGCACAATCAATAATGGTTAGCAAGAACTGATGACCACGAGGGGTCTTAGGTAAGGGACCGACACAATCTATGACCACCTTACTAAAGGGCTCTTCAATGACTGGGATAGGCTGCAGAGGGAATGGTTTAACACTGGGGTTCGGTTTCCCCGCTACCTGACAATCATGGCAAGTGCGACAGTAAGAGCTGACGTCTTTCTTCATCCTAGGCCAAAAGAACTGGGATAAAATTTTTGCATAAGTCTTCCTAACTCCTAAATGACCACCCACCCCATCATGAGCGATACTAAGTATGTCCTGCCGCAAAGGTTTGGGAATAACAACTTGATGATGAACTAACCAAGGGTGATTGGCAGGAGAATTGGAGGGACGGAACTTCCGCATTAATACACCAGACCTAGTGTAGTAGCAATTTGATTCTTGCTCAGCTTCTGTCTTAGTAACTGACCTATTGAGAAAACCTACTAGCTAAGGATCCCCTGCTTGTAGCTCAATAAACTTACTCCTGATGATGGGAGAGGAACCAAAACTAGGGATATCTGGGTTCCTATCTCCATCAGAACTAATCTGGAAGTTATCTGGTTGTGGGGAATCCTCAAAAAATCCACTGAGACCAAGATCAGTATGGTCCGACTGGATAAGATTATCCTCGGACTTCTCACAGTCCTGGAGGGAAACTTCATCAACTTCACTAGTCTCTTCTACCTCTGTACTGCGGCTCATGCTACGGGTCACAGCACACGCAGGGAACAACCCTGGAAAGTCTACTTCTAACTGCACAGTATTATTCTCGGCAGTGGGACAAGATGAGATCACAACATTAGGGAACATCATGTCGCCAACGAGGTCATTTCCTATCAATAGAGAGACCCCTTCTACAGGTAAGCTATCTACTACTCCTAACGTGACATAGCCTGACTTTATGGATGACCGCAGGTACACTTGACAAAGGGGAATACGCGACCCACCGGTCAAACCGTTCACAAGCACCCAGCTACCAGTATAGCATGAATCCAGGAATGGAGCAGCTTCTTTAGTAACAAGAGATAAGGCTGAGCCTGTGTCTCTCAAGAGTTTAACAGAAGTGGGTTGACTGAATTGATCCAAAGCAAAGGAACCAGGAGAACAAAATGGTTCAAAGGTTGATATCATAGAAGAGGGGGAAGCATCCAGGGCAACAGTCTGACTGAGGGCAGTGACACAGGGCTCCATTAATTTCTCCAATTGCTCGGCCACCTTGACCAAAAGAGCGGGGGATCCTTGGTGAGAGGAATTTCTTTTCTTTAACTTGAGACAGTCGCTGATGACATGTCCTGGCTTCTTACAGTACCTACAACCAAAGTTTCTCTCACCAGTAGGGGTAGATCCACGATCCACCTGTCCCATGGACCATGGGCTCACCCGGGGTAGATGATGCAGAACCTGAGGGTCGGGTCGGTATGACAAGAGGCAGGGACCCCGGTGTAGATGTTGGTGTGGGCCGCTTGAAGGAAGTGAAGGACTGGGACATGGGAGCATAAGACCTGGAATTTACATTTCTATTAGTTGAGGAATAATGGTCAGCCACTGGACCAGCATCAGCCAGGGTACAGATACCTCTCTGATCCAAGTGTGCTCGAATGTCGCCTGGGATACACTTTCTAACCTCCTCTAGCAGGATTAGTTCAACAAGCTTGTCATGTTCTACTTGGGCAGACTCACTTTCAATCCACCTCCGACAAAGGACCTGTTTCTGCCTGAAGAACTCCACAAATGTTTGTTTGTCAGTCTTCCGGCAGTTACGGAACTGTTGCCGGTAGGCTTCAGGAACAATTTATAAGCGCTCAAAACCGCGGACTTAACAAGGGCATAGTCTAGACATTGATCCTCAGAGAGGGCAGAAAACACATCTAATGCCTTACCAGTGAAAGATCTATAAATAAGTTGAGACCATCGAGAAACAGGCCACTTGTTAAGTCGGGCAATTTTCTCAAAAAGAGAGAAGAACTTGTCTGGTTCTTCCTCATTAAATTTAGGAACACTGTTGAGACATTTGTCTACACTGAATGTTGAAGTATTACTACCCTGAGCCAAACCTCGTTGTTTGAGAGTTTCCAGCTCCACCTCGAGTCTCTTGAGTTCAACTTGTAAGGCCAAATTACTTGGTGTAACAATTTCCTCTGAATTTCCCGACGGTTGGGCTATGATTTCATTGTCAATAAGGTAGTTGAGGACAGCCTCTTCTAACCTAGCCTTATTCATGGAAGAGCGGCCTTCTACTTCATAATAAGCAGCGAGGGATTGCCACTCTGCCTTAGTAAGGCCCTTCAGTACTTCGGCTGAAGGTGAAGCCAAAAAGCTTTCCAGGTCAAACATGTTGAACTCAAAATCGAGTAGCGAAAAACAAGTAACTGTGGCAGCTAAGCTAACTAGCTAGCTAATTAATAATATTAAAATGCAATCAACTATGAAACACAGCAAGGGATTAACCAAACACCTGGTACACAAGATAAGGGTTAACTCACCAGTAGCTTAAGCAATAACAGGAGCAATATAAATGAACACTGTGAACACAGCAACTTGCATCCAAAAATACTTAGCGATGATACAACACCTGGCGGGTAACAACACTTGATATGACACAACAATTGTTAGCTCCCGGACACAGGCCCCCACTTGTCGCGGTCCCAATATCCTTTATACCTGGGGAGTGAAACCTACCCCAAATTATTATCAAATAAAGGAACAAATAGGGAACACGGCAATAATTATCCCCACAAAAACCTACTCAACTAAATGTACCTGAATAAGTAAGAACAAGTTGAAGTAAGTGAGTCACAAAAGGGAAGATAATTAATTAATTCAATTTATGTTCTAAAGGGAGTACTGACTAGCAAACAAGAATTTAAGGGAATAAGTGATTGTATATTAAAATAAGGGTGAAAATATACCGTAAGGAGTTAGACCAAACGAATACTACTTAACATAACTATATTACACAGACACACAATATATATACAACAATCACTACAAAATGGTTATTTCCTACCAACAGGAGATTCCCTAACACCAGGATCCCTTCCTAGGCCTAACTGAACGTGTCACTAATACCTGATACCACTAGGGCATTGCAGAAGACTGGACAAAGCACTAGACAAAGGTCGAGGCTAGAGAAAGAATGGACACTTCTATCCTATGCCACGGTTTTTCTCTACTCTCTGGGAGCGTCCCCACGCTGTAAGGAGCACGTCTCATATCACGTGATCCAGGACATTTGCTAGATAGTTTATATAATTAATTAATACTACTCTTGAATTGACTTAACAGAGTAACACAAATGATGCATATTAATAACATACAGAAATATACAATTAACCTAAGTAACTAAGAACAACAATAATATAATAAGTACAATTAACAAGTTATTAATAGCTTGTGTGGAATGGAGGCGTGAACATATGCCTCACGCCATAAGAGTTCCCGAGCGCTACAGGCACGTAACAATACCTTTGCAACCACTTTGTGTGAGAGATTTCAAAACAGTCATAAAAACATGTAGACATTGTATCACACGAGCACTGTATCACAACCTTGCATCTCAGCCAAAATTACTCCAAAAGATACAGTGTTGGACAAAAATTATATACCGCTATTACTAGATTTTAAGTAGGGTGGACTTCATCATTTCCTCTTTAGGCATTCACAAATACTCAGCCATGACTGAAGAATAAAATCCTGAGTGAAAAGGACCAACAGAAACGCCTAGGTAAATCTACCTCAATTATGTATATTTACAAATAAGAGGTACAATACATAATATAAATGCACTCCCTGCCTAATCGGGAAGTCAGCAAAAGCACCACTGACTCCCACCTAACAATCCCTAGGAAAGGATTCACAAACCTTAGGCCACATGGTGTGTCCAAGGGGGAGGAGAGGAGAGAGAAAGGCAGATATCTGCCCTCACCCAAGTTAAGGATAAGACAAGGGAGAAGGAGAGGCAGGGACGACTGTCCTGAAGTAAGTTTGGTGTAAGACAGAGCTCCTGGGTCAGCAGAGGTGGCTGACTCAGCATTCTCAGTAAGCTCCACCCACCTGCACATGAGCAGATGAACGTCATTAATTCATTCAATTCACAAGCTCACGTTAACTACTACAAGGCTTGAGGAAAGTTTTAATGGGAGAAGGATAGAAATATTTATGGGAACACAATGGTAGTTAAATATGAGTCATGACCACACCCTTGTGGTCAAGACCATGAGGTAAAATGAAATCTGACTGAGCCTAAACTGGGGCACCACATAGTCTGAAGACTAATGTAATCACAAGGAAAATCTCACATCATTAATAGGGGGAAATAATGGTCCAAAGATATTATAGGTATAAAAATATAAATATTAATATAAAACGCATTTGCGTGACAACTGTCTCTGAATAATATATAATAAAAGAGTGTATTTTCAGGCATGATATCCCATTAGGGACAAAGTAAATACAGAATATTGTTTTCATTCATACTTAAGGAGGTATAGAGAGCCCAAAATATGTATTTTCCGGCATGATGTCCCGTTGGGGACAAAGTAGATATAGCACATTGTTTTCATTTGTCCATGAGGAGGGATAGTGGTTGCCACTCTACTCAACAACCTTCAATTCTCCAACAATATTGTTATGTACCCATTTACAGCTGAGTGGACTGGAGGTGCCTTGGGAGAAGACGATGGCTGTATCCACTCTGCCACAGCATGCTTTCTAGTCATAGAAAGAGTCAGATTCAGTGATATGGTTGTAAACCTTTAGTATTGATGACTTGTTGGTATTTTATGACATGATATTTGCTGATCTGGTGGTTATCGGGTGGAAAATAAAATCTGCTTGGTGGTGGAGAAGGAAAATGAAATTATAGTGTATATAGAGTGTGTATAAGGAGTCTAACGAAACATCGCCGTCCTTTAAACAAAGATCCACCCAGCAGTGTAATGGCATAGTTCTTGATTTGATAAGTGGCAGGGCTGAAGTAAACACTTTGTTGGTTTTGCTTTATTGTAGAAAAATATAGGTTCACAGGTACTGAGTTCAGTTGAGAGTATATTGTACCTTCTCTGCTCAGGGAAATGTCTTAGTGCACTTGTATAGGAGAACACTTAAGTGAGGTGTTCACTGGGTAACAGGTGATATGATAGTCTCTCTCTCACACCAGGGAGAGAGAGTTGTCAGGCTGGTCTTCAAGGAAACGCGTCAGGTTGTTTGTTGCTGAACTGCTCTGACCAAGCTTGACCTCACCTGCTCCCCAGAGGAAATGTCAACTCACCAATTGATTCATACTCATGGGTGAATAACTTGGTGAATATATGGGTAATATACATTTGGGTAAATATTTATATAATACAAATGTTGCTGTTACACCACACGGAGACCCTAGGCAGGCCAAAAATGGTCCCCAGGCCACAGTTTCCACACCCCCGCCCTACAGTTTAAATGACTCACTACGTTCAGTGCTCCCTCCTATGTTTTCAGGGCCCTATTGCAATTTAATGTTTACACTTCCCCAGACAGCTTCCCTCCCCCGATCCTAGCATCTCCCCTACTACACTCTTTTTGTTTCCCTTCCAAAAATTTCGATGGTTGAATCTCAATGGGCAGTCTCAATCTTTGCAATACCCTCCACCCCCAGTTTGTTCCATGTTCTCCCTCCAGCATTTGTCGGGTTTATATCATCACCTAACAACATCTGTAGAATAAATATGATTCAAAACAGAGGACTGATCAATCGTATTTTTTCAGGTGATTTTTTGTTTAATTCATCCATTTTTTTTAATATCCCCTCTTCCTCCTTATTCCCTGAGGAGCAGTAACTTTATTGTTACAGAAGCTTTATTACAGTATTTAGACTAGGCACGACATATTTTTATCCTGCCTCCAGGAGATATATTGTTCAGTATTTTACCTAGCTATTATGTAGGGTATGAAAATCCACAAAGAATCGTATATCCCGAGATATTTTATTACTTCCTTTGTCCTCTGAAGTTACATACAGTGTAACCATATTCATTGGATCAAGGAAAGAATCGCTGTTACCAAGAGGACGAGCTCCGCAACCCTCAGTATCTTATCATTATTGCTGTCATTAGACTACTGACATATAACAACCAGAGAAATGTATATCTCTTAATTTTTAAATGCTGATGACTATGTATTCACTAATCTACAGTACTCGCTTATAGATAATGATGCGCAGTAATCTGTAATAATAATAGGACGTGTCTATTTGTCTGTATGTGGGCGTGTGTCTGTTCCAGCCTATGGCTGGAACAGACAGAGACCTGGAAACAGTTAGAGACCATGGCCGGTATATACAAAACTTTTCTGCTAATGACAAAATAGTTCTGCTAACTCGCAGTAAAATTTAAAAGTGTATACACAAAGCTTAACTAGCAAACTTTTACTGCACAAACAGTTATTTGTTAAGTACCTATAATTAATCAGTACAAAGTGGTCATACAGATGAATAACTTCAATAATATTATGAAGGTTAATTTAAATATTTACATTCATTTACATTCTAATAATTAAAATAAAATAAAAATCTAATTTATGTAGTTTGAAAGAGGATATATTAACCAAGGATAGTGATCGATGGCTTGGCCTTGCCTTGCTGTTTTTTTTTTTTTTTAACTAACCCTCACACACGTGTTATTGAGGAGCAGACAAGATGAACATCACGGAAATGGAAGCCTCAACCCCACGAAAGAAAAGGAAGCCCCAAACGATCTTTTTGTATTAATTTAGTCTAAACTGCTATTGGCATTAAAAAGGCATAAATTAATCGATATGTTGTATTGTAATTTCCACTAGTCATCTATTTTGAAATATATGGTGATAAAGAGTCATGAATGAAGGCTCTTTAAAAAGATTTGTCAAAATCTTAAAATAATGAGGGGTGCAGTCTGTAGACTTCACCGTTGCTTATATTTATAAAATAAAAGCTTAGAAATTAGCAAAAGATAAGGCCCAGAACTGTTATTGAGGGATCCACTTCTCGCTTTTTTGTACCAATAGTGGTGCCCCACAGGGTTCTGTTCTTTCACCTACTCTCTTCCTTCTTTTTATCAATGATTTACTTCATACTACGATTAATTCTATCCATTTTTATGCTGATGATTCTACTCTTCACTCTTCTTTACATTTTCCCTCCCCTCTAATTTTCAAACTAGATATGTTTCTAGAGCTGATATCATTTCCTCTATCAACGCAGATTTGTGCAGCGTCTCCGAATGAGGAGGTAGAAGCTTGGTTAAATTCAATAGTAATAAAACTCAGTATTTACCAATTACACATTCCAAATTAGATGCTCTCCCGCTAATCACATTTCAGAACGCAAACATTCTGCCAAGTTCTTAAATAGATATGCTAGGACTCACTATTTCCTCTAATATGTCATGGAAGCCACACATCCACAACATTGCTAAAGCTGCCTCCCGAAAGCTGGGAATGCTGTACAGATGCCGTAGCTACTTCACTCCTGAGCAGTTGCTTCAAGTTTATAAAGGATTCATTCGTCCTAACTTGGAGTACTGTGTTACGAACCCCGCCACCAATTGTTATGATCTACCTACCCAGCACTACGAACCACGCCATCTATTGTCTTGATCTACCTACCCAGCACCACGAGCAACGCCATCTAGGGATGAAACACGAGTATGACTCGTCTTAGTTACCACTCCCGGGTTTCCCTTCTCCATATCCTGGTTGTTGCGTCACCTCCTCAAAGTCTTCTTTGTCAGCTCCAGTTCGAGGAGAGTGCAGTTCACTCTGGGAAGTGACCACAGGATCACCTATCCTGGAAACCTACGGCACAAAGACTACCTACCCTCTTCTACAATACTCAGCCTTACTCATCAGCCATCTCAGCTCCGCACTTAAGTATTTGTAATCTTATATTGCCTCCCCGCGTCCACCTTGCTTCAAATTATTGTATGTTGTATAAATATGTATATACTGTTAATGTTTAGGTTAAGGGTAAATTATAGAAGGCTGAATATTTTGTTAAGGAATTCATGGTACTTTATTATACACAACAAAAACTCGCATCTTTTGTCTACCCTTTTATAGTCCGATTGTCTTTGTTTTTTTTTTGTTGTTACCTGTTGGGATCTGGGTAGACTTTTAACTATATTCTAAATCCCCAACTCGTAACAACTGCTTACAATCTAGGGTGCTCTTCTTCTGTTCAACTGTTAGAGAGGGTGGAATCAAAGGCATTTCGTCTTATTGTCTCTCTTCCTTTCGTTGATAATATTTCTTCCCTTTCTCTTCGCCACAATGTTGCATCACTCTCTCTTTTACAGGTACTTTAACGGGCAATCTTCGGTGGATTTGGCATCCTGCGTACCGCCGGCAAGGCCGTGGGCTCGTAAAACTCGTCTGTGGCTGTCGGTCAAACTAGAATAACCCGTTATAGTATATCCTTATTTCCTCACACAGCCAAACTGTGAATTGCTCTGCCTTCTTCTGTGTTTCCTTACTCATACAATGTCTCATTTTAAAAAGATGGTTTTCCGACATCTTCGTGGTACAGATTAATGTAATCTTTTTCTTTTCTATTTTTAATTTCCTTTTACTCTTATTTTTTCGCCCCCTAGGCCCCGTTGTGGATCGACAGCCTGTGCCCGGGTGAGCTATTCCTCGTAAAAAAAAAAATCGTGACTGCAATCTTGCATTCTTTATGGACAAGTCACTTGAACAAACTAGATGCATTCTTACAAGTTGCAAGTTGCAAAGACCAACTTGCAAACCACCTGTATAATCATGCAAATCTTGATAAACAATCACAGAAAAAAGGAAAACACTAGAGTACGTCTAAAGATGTCTAGAATAAAGAGGAAAGCTAAGGTACTCCAGTGTTTCCTTTTTTCTGGTGAGTTTTTATCAAAATTTATCTATTCCGCGTTACCATAGTGGATCTACAAGAATCATTTAAAATCTCTTCAAGTAAAATTTCGTTTGTGGGAGAGTCAGATAAGAAAAGGCAACATCTGTTACGTTCCCATGCTGACCGACCACCGTGAGAAGGTTTGACTGAGTAACTCGCGTAGATTTGTCATATTAAGCATCGCCGTTTCAAAGAGATTCGCCGACTTTAGTGATCAAGAATCACATATGCAGATTTTTTTCCCATCTCAACAGAATAGCTAAGATGCAAAGGAAAATTCTTATGGGACGCACAACTGTGTTTAAGTGGAAGGACATAAAACTTTACACGTTAGTTACTTAGTTTATCATGAACATTTGATTGATATATTGAACTATAGATTATGAACGCCTTTTATGTTTACGTACTGTAGACGTAATAACATCCCTTTGGCCGGTGCTGGAAACGGCAAGTTGTCATTCATATACCCGGCTAGGAACTAGTTTCATGCATCTAAATTATTTCATGGCTTCATAATTTATCCCATGAACATTTCGGTTGTGAAGTGAGAGAGAAATTGCTTAGTACTTCAGTAGTAGGCCATTCACCTGGCAAGCAAAGGGTCCAGACCCCAGGGTTTAACTCCTGACGGGAGTGGAGAAGTGTGTTTATTTATTTTGCACTTCTTGTTGTAGGTAGGGTGCACTTACCGATAGTGGAAACATGCTTAGATGGATTAACGTCTTAGTATGAAGAAGATCAGTAATTGTCCGGACACCCAGTGCCATAAACCTGATAGAGCTTGTTTATAAGAAATAAATATGAAAAATAGCTTGATGGAACTTACAACCACGTGAGGGACTCAGCCGTCCATACCTGTAATGTAAACATTAAGAGGGGGATTCCCCCTTAATTATAGATCAACAGTTTCAACTCAAGTTCTGTATGTTTATAACTTCACACACAGATAAGGAGGGAATTACAAGTTGGTGAAATGGCGAATCATGCAGCTTTAATAATAAATGAAGTCGGTTACTTTAGTGGAAGAAGAGCGGTAATACTGTACACTATGTAGGATGAAAGGAAAAATTTAATTAATGACAAAATTTCGAACCAGAGAATATCTTTAAGAATTCCTACAAGTACTTACTGAAATGTGTAAGTCTGTCCGGAAATGCGGCGGAAACTCAATTAGCTGAGATGTAAAAATTAAGTTTTTTTTTTTAATATTCTTGTGAGTTTGTTGTGCGGCACTACAAAACTTACCCATGTTGGCAGTAGCATGTAATATTGTACTAAACATTAGCTAACCCATCGATATATAATGAAATTTGATGATGCGATGAGATAAGGATTAATCATTCAATTGAAAGTAGTTGTTCACGTTGTGGAAGAGTTGCCAATAAGCTTACCCACGTGCACACAAGTTATATTATTTCTCCCAAAATACATTGCTGTACCAGCTTACTCCTGAGAAATAAGAATCATCGGTGGTGCCATGAAAGAGAAATATTAGTATCAAAAGTAGAGTTGCCAATCCCACGAGACCTCTGCGCCCTACACAGACACTTAAATTACCCTACATTTCCCTTCATTACCCTACGGCTCAGTATGAAAATACAGTACTACTATACTAGTTGGTACTGCTTTTATTTATATGCCGGTATATATATATATATATATATATATATATATATATATATATATATATATATATATATATATATATACAGGTATATATATATATATATATATATATATATATATATATATATATATATATACAGGTATATATATATATATATATATATATATATATATATGTATATATATATATATATATATATATATATATATATATATATATATATATATATATATATATACAGGTATATATATATATATATATATATATATATATATATATATATATATATATATATATATATATATATATGTATATACAGGTATATATATATGTATATACAGGTATATATATATATATATATATATATATATATATATATATATATATATATATATATATATATATATATATATATATATATATATATATGCTGATAACCACAAGGAAACAAGAAAACACGATGTTCCCTAAGCGCTTTCGTGTAATTCACATCTTCAGGGGTGAGTTCAGACTAAGGAGAAATACTTGACAAGGCTAATATATACAGTAGAGGAGAGAGAGATCAAGTCCCTAGGGGACCCATAGGTGTCCACAATGGTCCGGTCATTAGGCAGTGACCCTACTAATCTTCATAAGCACAGCAGCTGTCCATAGTCAGGTCATAGGGTAAGATGACCCAACCTTCTCACCTGGTTACAAATCTTCTTAATTACAAAGTTATCCAGTAACGGTATGTACAAACATACCGTTACTCAAATTCATGTTGAGGAATTCAGTATGTTTAATGAGACTGGATTCTATAATGTTCCTACTGAAAATTTAATTACAAGGTAATATTGAGGAGTCATTATCCCAGTCAATGCAATACTCAGGGCCGGATTTACCAATAGGCCAAGTAGGCCATTGGCCTAGGGCCCACCGGTATCTGGGGGCCCACTGAAACCAATTTGTCGCGCAGCGTGCCAGTGTATAGCCTTGTTTCAAGTGTACACCGAGTATTTCTTTATATAAACCATAAGGGCCCCTGTACAATAAGTATAGACCCGCAGTGGTCTTCAACTGGTGGGCCATGGGGTGGTTCTCGGGTGGGCCACGGACTAGGCCCTATAGTAAAATGAAGAAAATAAGATAAAATAAGATAATAAAATAAAGTATATATACATTTTTTAAATGTCCGTGTCCCACCATCGATCTATCTATCTATACATACATATATAGTGGAGAGAGAGAGAGAGAGAATAAAGTTCAAGAAACCTTCAGCGCCTTGACGTGTGAAGGACAGGATCGTTACACGTTCAGTACGTGTCAGGGTTACCGTTGGTTTGCTGACAGCTCGCTCAGCCAGTCAGTATCTTCTCAGCCTCAGCTCAGTGATATTTTATATTGTGTATGCGGCACTCATTATTTACTAATGATATTTTACATGTCGCATTAAATGGACTTCAGTGTTATATTATGTGTGTTTTTGTGTCTATTTTTTGTGATATTGGTATCTCTTAGAGACTTACACTATTTTTTTGCTTACAGATTATTCTTGGGGATTCTCATGAGATAAATATGTCGTCCCTGAAAATATATCTGAGTGGCTCACAAAAGAGAAAGTTAAAAGCAGCCAAAGCTGCACAACTGCAGTCAGTTCCAATGCTGACAACATTTTTTAAACCAAAAGGAGATTTAGTGCCAAGTACCGGTGACAGTAAACTCCCAGGAGATGACACAGTAGATGTTCACTTTCATGATTCAGATGACGAAGCGAGGTCAGCTGAGTCACAGTCACAGAGATTAAGTAAATCAGCACCTACAGCGATGGAAGTACCACCTGTGACTGAAGCTTCATCCGATTCATCTTAGATGACTTATATGAAACATTCTGTGGAACAAGGTGTCAGTGTTGATTTGTGTGTATCAAGTGATCCAGCTAACTGGTTGACAATTGATGATAAACTAATTGAGTATTTACTAAACCATCCTCTTGATCTAAATTGTGAACAAGGTGACTTCTCAAGATCTGCAAGAATTGAAAATGTGGGTGAAAAGGAAAGAGTTCAATATGTGCCCAAATCCTTGTTTACACGTCAAATGGCAAATGATGAAAAAGTTAAATAGGAATGGCTTGTGTATTCTCCAAAAACTGGAGATGTATTTTGTGTTCCATGCAAGTTATTCAGTAAGCAAGTCTCATTGTTTACTAGTAGGTTTAGCGACTGGAAAACTGCCAGCGTAGAGTTGCTGAACATGAAAGTAGCAAAGAGCATAAAATCTCAGTTACTACTTGGGGTGTGAGGGCAATTACAGCAAGGCGAATTGATTCCACTTTGGCTTTGCAAGTAAAATTGGAGAGGAAATACTGGAAAAAAGTTCTATTGCACTCGTTGAAACGCCAAAATTTTTAACATCAAGAGGTAAGCTAGGAGTTGATAGTCGTAGAGTATTATAGCGAGAGGAAATGGTAGCGTGTCTCGAGGGTGAGATGTTAACACTGTATATTAGCACAGGCACAGTACAAGTGTAGTATATAAAACACCAATGAGTGTTACAG
Source organism: Homarus gammarus (assembly GCA_958450375.1). NCBI lineage: Eukaryota > Metazoa > Arthropoda > Malacostraca > Decapoda > Nephropidae > Homarus > Homarus gammarus. The sequence goes on along the minus strand of CAUDMG010002615.1, from coordinate 840,885 downwards.
CTTTATTTTACTAGTTCAATAGGGGGGATTAATGGGGGGCTTCGTACACAATTTATGATAGACTATGGTATTCTCGTATAACCTAACCTCACAATTAGAATGGGCACTTAACTAAGTCGATCGTTGGGGAGGTTCGGGATCACCGCACTTCTACCGTCTACACAGCCAGCACTTACTGTTACACGTTGAGTTGACAGCACTCTGTCGATGGACCCTGCTGAGACTTCGTTACACTTAGTGGCGGGCTTCTCTCGAGCGGGACTGGGGACTTGGTCGCTGGCCCTTCCTGGTTACAAGAACACACTCTCGTGAGGGAGGGCTAGGACGTCCTATATATTGGAAGACCAGCCGTCAGGTTGAGCTGATTGGGGGGGGGGGGGGCGGCGAAGGGTCTCCTTACATTTGCCCTCGTTAATGTAGGGTCAGGTGTGGACTTTTTCAGAGACTATAAGTTGTTGTATCCTGGAGAAATCTTCAGATGAATGCTTTTCTGTTAACACCGTTGGTGGGGCCGTGTGACATGAGAGGCCCTGGTTGATTTGTGGCCCCTTGACTTGGGCTCGAGGGTTACATTTTACCTGATTAATGTGAGGATAGGTCTGGGCCTTGTCTGGGATGTACTGTGGGTCTCTTGTGTAAATTGGGGAAGGACTGCAGGTGGCTCCTTTGTTCACTGTGTGTCTTACATATTTGTTGGGGCCGTGCGACATGTGGGGGGGAGCCTGGTTGATTTATAACCCTTGGGCAGCTGCGAGTGTTACCCATACACTTGACCCCCCTAATGTCGGGTCAAGTCTGGACTGTTTCTGAGATGTAAGCTGTGGTCTGACACCCCATCACTACACTAGCAACAATGGGAATTACCTTGGAGTACTGGAACTCCTGGCAAAATTTGACCCTTTTCTTGCACAGCATCTGGAGAAGTATGGTGCTGTAGGTAGTGGAAAGACTTCATATCTCTCAAAAACGATTTGTGAGGAAATGGTCAATCTGATGGCTGAAGAAATTCACTCAATTATCATAAGTGAAGTGAAACAAGCCAAATATTTTTCAGTTAGTGTAGATTCCACACCGGATGTTAGTCATACTGACCAACTTACATTCATAGTTCGTTATGCCAAACCTGATGGCAAACCTGTTGAGCGATTTCTAAAGTTCATAGACATACATGACCATGGTGCAGAGAGCATAGCCTCAACTGTTGTACAGTTAATTAAAGATGTTGGTCTTGATTTGAGTGACATGAGAGGGCAGAGTCATGACAATGCTGCCAATATGTCAGGCATTTACACTGGTCTCCAAGCCAGAATAAAGGCTATGAATCCCCTGGCATATTATGTCCCTTGTGCAGGTCACTCCTTGAACCTTGTAGGAACATCAGCTGCCAGCAGTTGCCTTGGGTCTGTTTCATATTCCAGATTTTTGCAAGCCTTATACAACTTCTTCTCAGCCTCCACATATAGATGGGATCACTTGAAAGCTGCATTACCTGCTGAAGAGATTGTAGTGAAATCCCTTTCAGAAACTCGCTGGGGTGCGAGGGCTGATGCTGTTAAAGCAGTGTTTTTACATTACCTTGAGATAAAGTCAGCACTGGAGAACATATGTTCTGACAGTAGACAAACTGTGGCTACAAAGCTTGAAGGTGAAGGCCTCATAAGACAAATGGAAGCATTTGAAACAGCACTTCTTACTGCAATATGGCATAAAATCTTAACAAGGGTTAATACAACGAGCATATCACTCCAAAAAGTTGAGACCAACCTTCTGTCAGTTGTGAAACTGTATGAGAGTTTGATCTCCTTCGTCTCAGAAATGAGACAGGGTCAGTTTTATGAAATAGAAGATCAGGCTAGGGCTTTTGCTGAGCCTGTCTACACAGAGACAACAAAAAGAACAAAAAAGAGAAAACATTTCTTTGATGAGTCAGTTGGCACCGAAACTCAACTTGATCCACGTGAGAAGTTCAAGGTGGACAATTTCTACACCATATTAGATTGCCTTAGGAATGAATTGGAGCACAGAGTGAATGCCTACTCAGAAATAAAGAAGCTGTTTAGCTTCTTAACGGAGTATGACAGTATGAAATACGATGATCTCAAAGCCCAACTGGAATTGGTTGTCAGTACCTATTCCAGTGACGTGGAAGCATCTGTTCTAGATGAGTTTTTGCAATTTAAAGACATTTCGTCTTCTGAATCTGACAGGTCAGTGACAAACATCTCCACTTTGCTGAGGTCCGAAGATGGTATTTTGACAACTGCCTTTCCAAACATTAGTATCTTGGTAAGAATTTTCCTTACCATCCCCATTACAAATTGTGAAGGAGAGAGGTCTTTCTCTACTCTATCTAGGGTGAAAAATCACCTGAGGTCTACCATGGGACAAACCGGATTAAACTCATTTTCATTATTATGCATTGAATGTCCTCCTACAATCCCTTGACACAAACAGTATCATTGACAAATTTTCCATGAAAAAAAGTAGGAAGAATTTATTTTGAAATTCACACAGTTTGCTGTACTTCATGTGCTTGCAAAATTGATTATTCTTCAAGGTAATTGTATTTCTTTCATTATTCCCATATATAAGATGTACATGATATAGAACTAATTTAATTAAAAGTAATGATGTGTCACATTGTGTTGAAATTCTTATTCTTACATTATAATATTATGGCATTATGTAGTATATGATGACATTTGGCCATTTCAAAATAATTACAGTAAAATTTATATATATATATATATATATATATATGTATATATATATATATATATATATATATATATATATATATATATATATATATATATATATATATATATATATATATATAAATACCCGTGAAAACAGGCTCCTTAACCTCACACATAGGTTCGGCATGCACCAGTACTTTCTTAAGGCACAAACAAGCCCTTCACAACCTTGGAGAATGTTCTTCTAAGTACCCACTAGACTCCTGGTCTCAGTGTGTGACCATTCATTCATTCAGCTAGCCTCATTTTACACTCAGTACATCCATGAAACGGAAGGGAGTGAGCAAATACAGACCTTGTACAGTTGAGGGGAGCTATAGCTTCCCTTTAGTAAAAGGTTTTCACTAAACTGCCTTTAGATTTGTAGTATTGTGAGCCGAGGTGCAGGAGATCTGGTGACCCCAAACGATCATCAAACGGGGACAGACGATGGTCCCATCGTTAGTTGTACACCCAGACAGCTGGTTTCAGTCCAACCCTCACTGCTCACTCAACCACGTGGGCTCAACTCAGATGAGTAGACGCGTTCAGATCATGCAGACGTTCATAAGAACATAAGAAAATAAGGAGTCTGCAATAGGCCGGTTGGCCTGTGCATGGCAGCTCCTGTCGAGAGTTACTACCACTCTCTATCATCCATGAATCTATCTAGCCTCCTTTTGAAACTTTCCAGAGTTCCCGCACTTACTACAAAGTTGCTAAGCTTGTTCCACTCGTCCACCACCCTATTTGTGAACCAGTTTCTTCCTATCTCCCTCCTAAACCTAAACTTATCCAACTTGAATCCGTTGCTCCGAGTCCTATCCTGCTCGGATATTATAAGAACTTTATCTATATCCCCTTTATTGATTCCTTTCACCCACTTAAATACTTCTATCATATCTCCCCGCACTCTTCGTCTTTCTAGGGAATGCAAGTTAAGTTTCTTTAACCTATCCTGATATGGAAGGTTTCTAAGTCCCTGAACCATTTTTGTCATTCTTCTCTGCACCAACTCTAGTGAATTTATATCCATTCTATAATAGGGGCACCAGAACTGAACCGCATAATCGAGGTGCGGCCTAACTAGCGCAAGATATAGTTGCAATAAGACCTCTGCACTCTTGTTACTTACACTTCTAGATATAAAACCCAATACTCTGTTTGCCTTATTTCGAACATTAACGCACTGTTTCCTAGGCCGTGAATCGGCTGCTTGTCCAATTAACCATTCCGTTCACACATATTTATATTTGGGTTTTAAGTAACGAAACCCAAACGGTAGTTCCTTTGTTTTATTATAAAAGGTTGTAGATATAATTCCTGAGTGTATATCAACCGTAAGTCTCACTGTCTAGGAGTGAATGAGAAAGGGACGGCGTTTATGTATGATAAACGTTAGGTCACGTCCTTACGATATGAGTTGAGGTGAGCTACTGAAGCTTGGGGGCATCGCAGTGCGTGCTTACAGATATGCTGAGCTATGGGTCTCGCCCTCTTGGGTAAGTTGCCCGCTCACGTGTCCATCTCATGTCTTACTCATAGACAGTGGAAAGTTACAGGGTGGTGAATCTGAATATAATATCAGATGTATTGACCCATTTATATAATACGTTCTGTTGATGAGACAGGGGCCTAATACATCGCTCGGTCACCTACCAGCCGAGCTCCGTGAGGCCTAAATAACTCACAGAGTACAGTACATCCTAGACAACCCTAACCATGTTATAAACAGATATGTAGACACTAAGCTGGGGAAATTACTGTAGGGGTATTCTCTACTACAGGGGACCTAGACTTTTGTGTCGTACGGGTTAGTATGTTATGAACAATGTTGAATTTGGATGATACTGCCCGGTAATAACAGAACAGGAACAGTATTGCCAGAATTAACAGAATAGAGGGAATCGTAAGACTTGGTAGTGCAAATTCCCGTGACAGGTAAATTGGCAAGTTATTATTCAAATCAGCAAAATGTGTCTCGTTCAAGAAAGCTAAAACTTTTAATTTCTCTGATACTATTTGAATATCCTTGATAGTGAAATTCATTATAGGAAGTGGAATTAAAGCAGACTTGAGTTTTCGATTTAACGCAAAATGCTGATGAGTAGGCAAGGTCGGTAATGTACTACAAGTGATTTCACAGTAATCAGGAGCCTTGTAATGCCCTTTCACAACTAGCTGCTTAACACCATTTTGGCATTTTAAAATTACAGTAGTGAGATTTGGAAAGAACAAATACTGCACATTGTGAAGGTGAGCGTGGAACACAGTCTTTAGACTAACTGGCTTATAACTGCATTGCGCTAACGCTGTGCGTACATTTGGTTGTATGACTGCCAATTCACATATTCCCTCTGCAGAAGGAATAAATGCAAACAATGTAGGCTGGACATACGTGTAGGTGTAGATAAGACGACTTACACCGTGACAGTACCTCAGAATCCTCTATTGATAACAATGAATATTCTTCATCTACTAAGAAAAGTTCTTTAGGCCTATCTAGGGTATACAGTGTGTCGTTCACAAACCAGGGGAAGGGTTCTAAATGCCATGCATTAAACTCATGTTGCCCTCGCATAGGAATGTGGATCAGAATTGCATTGTGCGTGAGGGTTGACTCCAACAGTGGGTAATGATATTGAACCTCATTGTCATTGAAAATCGGAGTTAAATGATACTGCAACTTGGCTATTTTTAAAGCTTCAAGAAGCGTCTGCACAGGCACAAGCTTCGCGTCCACACTTCCTATCCCGGCATCTACAATGCTGTCTATTAGTTCATTTTTAGAGGTTACAATTTTATGAACTGAAATTTCAGCAGCATGCAAATATTCTGTGAAGTAAAGGAGCCATTCTAACGTCGGGATTGCTTTCTGTAACCTAGTAACAATCCTCGAAACTTGGTTAGACTCCATTATGATTGCATTAACCTTTGATTCTAGAGCAGTAATCGCGTGAAAGGTTTGAGAAATAACGCGATTCTGTTGAGATACAGCTTGAACGACAACGTCCATGAAACTATTGTCGAATTCATCGAAGCTGTGCTGAGACCATGAAGAATGTCCAATGCTGATTGTAGTTGGCCGTCGACGTTTTCCATCTGACGCGAAAGTACGAGTTAACTTCTACTCGCAGAACGTAGTTTCATACAATAGTCATTTGGGACATTTTGCTTCTGAACAGTCTGTAAGGATGTATCAATCACATTAACATCAACTTGAGGTAAGACATTTATCTGGGTCTTCTTCAGACGATCCGCGTGCACGACATCTGCGATCTGTGCATTAGGCTTCCATATTTTGAATTTGTTGCCTGCTTCTTTTGAGATTATGCGGAATGGACCAGAAAATTTCGCCGAAAGTTTGGAGTTCCTTTCAGGTACCTGTAACATAACAGCGTCCCCAACGTTCAGTGCGATAGGTTTAGCATGTTTATGTTGTTTGATGATCATTTCGGCGCGTGACGCCGCTAGCTGTGATCGTACTTGGTTATGAATTTCTGTAAAGACATGATTTTGTTTTGCCGCAAAATCATCCGTATTATATACCGGGTATGGCGCCTCTGTAAGGATGTCGTAAGGCAGACGTTTATTTGTGCCATAGACAATATAGTAGGGTGTTTTGCCCGTAGAGCTATTAACTGACCCATTAATCGACGCTGCAACCTGCGGTAACCAATCCTCCCATGCGTATTGAAAACCACTAACAATTGGACGCAGTATTTCTAGGATTTTACGATTGGTTCTTTCAACAAGGCCATTAGCCTGTGGATGATAAGCTGTCACAAAAGTTTGTTTAATTCCATATTGTAAACATATATGCTCTATTAGCTCATTCTTGAACTCTGTTCCATTATCAGCTGACCAATATGGGTCGCGTCGTTGCTCATCTTCCAGCTGCGAAAGAGTGAATGCTGATACAGGCATTACTGGTGCTATATTTCTTGACAGAGCGTCGGCGACAACATTCGCCCTCCCAGGTAAATACCTAAATTCGGGGTCAAACTCTTGAATTGTCAGATACCAGCGTGCTAATCTGCCTAATAAGTTTCTGCCATGGAACAGTTCGGTGACTGCCGCATGATCAGTAAAAACAGTTATCTTGTAGCCAAAGATAATGTCTTTGAACTTCTTAAGTGCCCACACAACGGCTAACGTTTCTAAATGCGTCACCGAATAACGTGTTTCAGCATCGATTAGTTTGCGACTTGCAAATGCTATCACTCTAAACTTCCCACGTGTGTCCTCTTGCATGAGCACTGCTCCGACTCCAATTCCGGAAGCGTCAGTACAGAGAGTGAAAGGTTGAGTGTAGTCTGGGAATGCTAGAACCGGGGCATTGGTTAGCGCTGTCTTCAATGCCGTAAAACTTTCCTCGTGTTCAGCATCCTATATAAACACTGCATCTTTTTTGAGCAACCTCGTTCGGGGCGATGCTAATGTTGCATAGTCCTTGATAAAGGAACGATAATAACCAGATAATCCGAGAAGGCTACGCACATGATCATTTGAGGTAGGACGCGGGAACTGAAATACAGCTTTGACTTTATCATTAACTGTGTGTATGCCCTCACCGTCGACTACATGACCAAGGAAATGGATTCTGGATTTTAAAAACTCGCACTTTGAGAGTTTTATTTTGAGTCCTGCTGTGGAAAGTTTGGCCAAAACTTCACGCAGTTTTATCAGATGGGAATCGACGTCCTTACTGACTACTATTAGATCATCCAAATAAGCGCAGACTGTGTTACCAATTAGTCCGGCAAACAGGGTGTTGATCATTCTTTGAAATGTTAGTGGGGCATTTCTGAGACCAAATGGCATTCGTAGAAACTCAAAGTGGCCTAGAGGCGTGCTAAATGCCGTGATGTCTCGTGATTTTTCAATGCGTGGTACTTGCCAATACCCACTAAGCAAATCTAAGTTGCTAAATACCGCATTATCCTTGCCTAAGGATTGCAATATGTCACTCAAGATAGGCATTGGGTACCTATCAGGGATTGTTTGATTATTTACGCGCCTGAAATCTATGACAGGGCGCCATCCACCATCCTTTTTCGGGACGAGGAATAATGGGCTATTAAAGGGGGATTTTGAATGTCTAATGACATTCTCATCTAACATACCCTGTACCATATCTTGCACTACAGAGCGCTGGTTATGAGGTAGTCTATAAACTGGTACGTAAATAGGGTTGGTTCCTTCCTTTAACGCTATATGATGGGATGTTAAATCTGTCTGACCTAGCGTTTCCCCTGGCAAGGCTACTATTTCTGTATAGTCGGCAAGCAGCTCTAACAGGCGTGTCTTGCCCTGAGGATGATCGATCACCTTAACATGTGGTGCTATTTGATCTATCCTGGCCAGTCGAGTCTGTTGGCAATTCGCAACAATACCTCGAATTAGGAATTTATTTGGTTGCACTTCGACATTGCTGTGATATCTAGAAAATCACACACATGACATCCTTTCTTTAATTTCTTGATAATGTGATATTGCTCCCGCAATCCCGTAGACTTGTGTGTGTGTGTGTCCCACAGTAGACACAGCTGATTCCAAGGTCCGGTGATTGGGTCAATGCTCACAAAAATCCTGAGTACAGCAAACCGCCGCTAATTGTCACACAACGTCATCCACAACACCATACCTCAGAATGCAGAGACCATCTGTCAGACCGGATGTGTCATCATCACTAGGGTGGGTGCTGGGTGCTGGTAACTGGGGGTTGTTCACGCCATACGAAAGAATTTTGTTGACAGGATGTTGATTGATGAGTAGTCTCAACAACTGCAGTCACGTCCTGTCACACCCTGGGCAGTGAACAAATCATTTGCAGAAACTAATGTTCACTTAAGCTCACAGGATAGTTGCGTTGGTGAATTCCTCATTCTGGTAATGGAGAGTACTCTTCAACATTGCAGGTACTATCTTCCAACTCTTGCTGCTGTAATCACGCTGGGAAGGTGTGTGGTTGAGGTCGAGAGATATCTCTGACGCATGATCCGCCTTCCTCTTAATAGGATTGGTAGACAACACTTTCGTCCTAGCGGTGAGCATAGGTTCAGAATGACTCATTGCTGTGTAGGAAACACCTTTAAACGTAACACTATTATTACGTGGATGAACATCTATAATGTTCTTTCGAAGAGTTGGTAGACCAAGTAACCCGTCAGCTGGCAAATTGAACTGCTGAACTATATAAAAGTCCGCGTAGAAGGGCGTACCACGTCTTGAGAATCTGAGTGGTAACGTCACCATTCCTTTGATGCTCAGCTGAGTACCTGAAACTCCTTCGAGCTCAGCGTTACTAGGCCTCCATTTGAATTTGCGGTGAGGGAATTTACGTTGTAACTCGTGATATGATGTCAAGGCCAATACATTAGCGCAAGCACCTGTGTCTATATCAAGAGCCAATCTGGTATTTTCCACTCTCACCGGCACTGACAACACTTCCACTTTGCTAAGCGCCAATATTAATGAGGTCGCTATAGAAGTGCTGTGAGGAGGGGTGGGAATTTCCCTATCTATCCCTCTCCTTGCTGTAGTGTGCGCTGGTCTTCCCCCGATGACTTGTCCTGGGGACGTTTCTGCTTGCGCCTATACGATACCTCCGTTTCACTTAGGTCCACTCCCCTAGCCTTTATTAGTATATCGCACTCCTGTGAACTATGAGATGTCGATTTGTGAAGAGCGCACCATTTGCGCGCTGTCTGGGTAGGAGGAGGAGGTGCTGCTTTTGCTCCCTCGCTGTTTGACCTTGAGAATGGCTTTGCACCGGGTGTGGCCTTAAAATTAGCACTATTACCTCGGAGCTGAAAACAATCTTCCATTACGTGGCCACGTTTATTACAATGTGCGCATCGTAACGATGTTTTCTGTTTATATGTTAGGCGGGGAGGAGCGATCGGAGCTAAGTGTGTCGCATAAGGAGTCTGGAGGTGAGGCATCTGTGGCATCTGTGACGGCTGGGGTTGTGGTGACGTCACTAAGGGTTGCGCCATTAAGGGGCCCGTAGCCTGGGGACAGAGCTTGTTTGCGTATTCCACCATATCCAAGGGTGGTTCATACTGTACTTCCTGTGCCCGGCTATATAAGGGAACACGGACGGAAAGAAGAAAACTTATTAGTTCTATCAATGTTTCCACATTTTCCGGTGGCATATCACCCCGTGAGTTGTACCAGCCTGATGACCGGAAGGTCGCTTGCATGTCCTGGCGAACCTCGCCCGCTATGTCAACAGCGTCAACGGGTGTTTCGTTTCGTATACCTGGAATACAGCGATCCAACCATCTGAAGATCCATTGCAGTTGGCCCAGCTGTGACCTACCCCCAAAAATCCCAATTAGCGTTCGCTTGAACTTTTCATAGTCAGGGCTTTGTAAACCAAACGCATTTAAACGACTGCCTGCATAGGAACCCTGCGTTATATGGGAACGTACATATGCTTTCTTTTCTTCGTCAGTCGTTATGTGACTATTGCGCATGCTATCTTCACATGCACGAATAAAATGTGCGACCCTATAATCGTCTTGTCCCGTGAAATTTCGAACATAATCACCGCGCTGCATGATATTAATAACTTTATCAGCTTTAGGTGTGGTAGTAGTACTGGTGTGAGATTCAGACGAAGCCATTTTAGTGTTAGTATTAAGCAAGTTAGTATTCTTACTCTTAACAGAAGGCTGGGTTAATAATGTTGTTACCGATTTAGCAACAGACACACTATCACCTGTAACAGGGGTAACTGCTTTAGTATACTTAGGTGAGGTACTATAGTGATTACCAGACCGTAGGGTACGACGGTTTAAGTCGTCAAATGATTCGTCTATAACTTTCTCACTACTTCCTACCGACTCATTTAACTGTGTTCCATACTCAAAATCTATGTCAGTCTGGGCTTGATCATCGATGAGTTGGTTATCAGCAAACAGTTGCGCTAGGCGTTCGATTTCATCTACATTAGACATGGGAAACTTAGAAATTATCTATTAGCCCCCTTGGGTCAATGAATACTTAACAGTAAGTAGATCACTTGCCTCTCATTTACAAGACAAATGAATATTAATTGTAGTTAATTTTTAAACTATCAATAAGAAGACAGACACTTATAAACTACTGTAAATTATAGGATTTCAATACATTAATCTTACATTCGACACTTTATCATTGAAATAATCCTATCCGACGAACCTATCGGTGTGAAGATATCTCTCGAACGTGTTCATGTGTGTAGAACTATGTAATTTAAATACCTATTTATACAGAGTAGTACGTCTGTATAGAAAATGTGATCCTTCAAGAGTTCTGAGTGGAGTGGTGTGGGAGTGTGGGCGGGGCCTCTTCCTAGGGTGCGTGCGCTGCTGCTGGTTTCCTTGGCAACGAGATGACGCTTCTGCTTTGGTGAGAGACGAGTCCACTTGATTTAGGTGAGTTCCTCCTCCGGCGATCAGAAAACTATGATTGGTTATCACACTGGTGGTTGCTGGTTCGCTGGCGAAAACTACCGTGTGCCCAGTCTTCACAGTCCACGTATATATGGAGATCTGTATGATGACACCGGAACTTCGTAATTCGCGCTGACGACACAACAATACTGCTCAGCTGCTAGTGAAATACCAATTGAATTCCAGGCTACGAAACTGTTTTTCAACACTGCAACACTGTAATGTCTAGGGAATGCTGAGTGGAGTCTATCTCAACCGGCTCAATCTGGATATGTACCAACAGGCTGTAATATTTGTATATTACGAATTCTGCACGTATTTGTATGTGACAGAGATAAGGAGCGCTCACTACATATCGTCTCAATACGGGATATAGTTTTAAACACTCGGATTATGTAACGCGTCACTGCTGTGTGGTTTCTTGTTTTTCACAAGACACAGACGGATGATACGACTACCAGTTTGAAGAATCCGTACACACCGCTTGCCACCTATATGAATCGGCTGCTTGTCCAATTAACCAGTCCGTTCACACATATTTATATTTGGGTTTTAAGTAACGAAACCCAAACGGTAGTTCCTTTGTTTTATTATAAAAGGTTGTAGATATAATTCCTGAGTGTATATCAACCGTAAGTCTCACTGTCTAGGAGTGAATGAGAAAGGGACGGCGTTTATGTATGATAAACGTTAGGTCACGTCCTTACGATATGAGTTGAGGTGAGCTACTGAAGCTTGGGGGCATCGCAGTGCGTGCTTACAGATATGCTGAGCTATGGGTCTCGCCCTCTTGGGTAAGTTGCCCGCTCACGTGTCCATCTCATGTCTTACTCATAGACAGTGGAAAGTTACAGGGTGGTGAATCTGAATATAATATCAGATGTATTGACCCATTTATATAATACGTTCTGTTGATGAGACAGGGGCCTATTACAGCCGTAGGTCCGGGCTTACAAGTACCCCTAGGTCTCTTTCACAAGTCGACTTCTCTAGGTTGATGTTGTTCAGGCTGTATACATTATAAGTATTTGTTCTTCCAATATTAAGTACGCTGCACTTGCTGGTGTTGAATTTCATTTGCCATTTTTCAGACCACCCCTGCAGTTTATTTAGATCCTCCTGTAATGCATTTGCATCCTGCCCTGAATTAATTTGCCGCCCTATTTTGGTGTCATCCGCAAACTTGCTTATGTCACTGCTGATCCCAGTATCTAAATCGTTTATGTAGATTATGAACAAGAGTGGGCCTAGTACTGACCCCTGGGGAACCCCACTGGTTACACGGCCCCACTCAGATTTAACACCATCTACGCTGACCCTCTGCGTTCTATCGGTGAGCCATGATTTTATCCAATTTAAAACTTTCCCCTCGATACCATGAGCCTTAATTTTTCTCAGAAGCCTCTGATGCGGTACTCTGTCAAATGCTTTGCTAAAGTCTAAGTAAATAACATCGTAATTTTCGTCATTATCTACTACCTCGAAGACTTTCCTAAAAAACGTTAGCAGATTTGTTAGACAAGATTTTCCCTTTGTAAACCCTTGTTGAGAGTCGTAGATTAATTTGCTTTTCTCTAGATGCGATCGGATGCTATCAGCTATAATTGATTCAAGAAATTTCCCCACTACTGACGTCAAACTGATCGGCCGGTAATTTGACGCTGATGCTCTGTCTCCCTTTTTGAATATGGGTACTACATTTGCCTCTTTCCACAAGTCTGGCACAACTCCGGTGTCTAATGATTTTGTAAATAAGTTTACGAGGGGTCCGCTAATCTGTTCCCTACACTCTTTCAAGACTCAAGGGAAAATTTCATCCGGCCTTGTGGATTTTGTCTTCTTTAGTTTATTTATCTTCTTAAGAACATCCTCTTTTCTGATAGTGATATTGTTTAATTTCTCTTCTTCCTTTCCCTTAAAAATCAGTTCCACCTCCGGAATTTCATCGCAAATTTCTTCTGTGAAAACTGATAAGAAGTAGCTGTTTAATGCTTTGCTCATGTCTTCACTGCCATTTATCAATTCTCCCCTCCCTGACTTTAAAGGCCCAACTTTGTCCTTGACCTTTGTCCTATATACCTGGAAAAATCCCTTGGGATTCGCCTTGGATTCTCTTGCTATTTTGATTTCATAGTCTCTCTTTGCTTTCCTTACATTTTTCTTAACATTCCTAGATAGTTCATTATACCTGTTTCTGAGCTGCTCCTCCCCTCCCTTTAATTTCTTATATATTCCTTTCTTTATTCCTATGTCATGTTTAAGTTTTCTGGTCATCCACCTTGGCTCATTCTTATTTGACCTAATTTTTCTGTGTGGTATATTTTGTTCTTGTGCTTTATGTAGTATACTGGTGAATATATTATAGTCATGATCAATTGTTGTGTCATCTATGACCTCACCACTTCCTACTGGGAACTGACGTGACTGTTCCCAGGTGACCTCACCTAGGTACCTTCTTAACCCCTGATAATCTGCCAACCGAAAGTTTGGGACTCTGACCATATTGTCATTGTTTTTCGTTTCCCAATTTAGGGTGAACCTGATTTCTCTGTGATCACTGTTACCTAGTTCTTCCCCTACTGTGATATCTCTGATAATATTTTCTTTATTTGTTAATACTAGGTCTAATATATTGTCACCTCTAGTAGGTTCTGTAATTAGTTGTTTCAAAAAATTGTCCTGTACTGCGTCTAGGAAGTCTTCAGATTCATAGTCGCCTACAATGTTGTCCCAGTCAGTATTTCTGAAGTTGAAATCCCCCATAATGCATAGGTTGTTATATTTTGCTGCCCTACTCATTTCCTGCCATATGGGCTGAGCTGCTTCTTTGCTAAGACTTGGGGGCCTGTAAATCACTCCCATAATTAGTTTTTCTCTTCCTTCCGTAATTTCTACCCACACAGACTCGGTTCCTATTTCACCCTTTATTGAATTATTAGTACAACATTTTAATGTATCCTTGACGAAGAGTGCGACCCCTCCCCCCTTCCTACCTTCCCTGTCCTTGTGAAAGAGGTTGTACCCTTCTATGTGGTACTCTGATAAAAAAATTTTGCTCGCCAGATTCATCCAAGTTTCGGTGATTGCTATGACGTCTACATTCTCGGTACATACAACCGCTCTCAGCAAGTCTATTTTATTTCTAACGCTCCTACTGTTTGTATAGTATACATTTAAACCTACTCTTCCCTGGTCCTGTTTTACCCGTTGTCCTGAGCAACTAATTTTACTCCCCAGGACCTGCTTGTTTTTTGACTCCCACTTTCCCCGACCCCTCTCTACTAGCGAAACCCCCCCCTTCGGAGTGACAATTTCACGCTCCAGGGATGCAGACAACGTCTTTACCCCCTCACGAGACAAGTGTACTCCGTCCCGACAGTACAGGTAGTCGTTGCCATAGAATCGTTGCCAGTTATCAATGAGTTGATCCAAGATTTCCTGTTTTTTTGCTGAAAATTATGTAATTACTGTTTTAAAGAAGCTCTATTTTAATTTAAGAATGATTATTTCTTTTTGAAAAGAAACTTGATTTTAATTTAGGGAGGCCCAATAACTTCAATATATAATTATTATTTTTTGAAGGAAAATAATATGTAGGTCTAGTCATGCACAAAATAAGAGTAATTTTTTTGAGGTTATTGCTATGTTATTCCTATATATATATATATATATATATATATATATATATATATATAATCAACAACTTCACCAGCCAGGACTCGAACCCTCGCCCTTATGCATGTGACCAGGGAATGCTACCAACCATGTCACAAGGACACTAATACCAAACATAGACTTTGTTATATTTCAAATAAAGTCTGTTCATCGAGCTGATGGCGCTGTGAGCCTCCCGTGTCCTTGTGGCATGGATGGTAGCGTTCCCTGGTCACACGCATAATGGCGAGGGTTCGAGTCCTGGCTGGTGAGGTCGTTGATTACATGTTCAAGTGATGGTGGCGCTGCTCGCACAGTAGTGAGAGTTCTGGGAACTGCGCCCATATAATATTAAGTATACTCTAGTGACTTAATTTGGACGTGAATTATGAAATTAAATGACAGTTATTAAATTGAAAATTATTATAGATCGTCTCCCAGTCTGAAAATGTTGCGGAAGTCGTAATTAAGCTATTAGTCGTGCGGTAAATAAGTCACTCGGCAAAAGAAAGCCTTGAAGGAAGAGCGTTTGTCTGGCAGTCGCGAGACAGTGGTCGAGCCAGCAGGACGTTGCTTTGTGCCCAGGGAGACGACCTCGTGAACTGGTTTCCTTCGTTCATTTAACACCAGTATTAACAAGTGAGTTTTATTCAATCTCAGACAGAGCTAGATAGAGCAGTAGGAACAAACAATGAGTGAGTGACCGTAGTTAACAACAGCTAACAGAGGGTATATTGGATTCTGTAGAGCCCATGCGGTATGAACGTCCACACGATCTGAACGCGTCCACTCATCTGAGTTGAGCCCACGCGGTTGAGTGAGCAGTGAGGGTTGGATTGAAACCAGCTGTCTGGGTGTTTGGGGCTACCAGATCTCCTCCACCTCGGCTCACAATACTACAAATCTAAAGGAAGTTTCGTGAAAACCTTTTACTAATGGGAAGCTAGAGCTCCCCTCAACTGTACAAGGTCTGATTTGCTCACTCCCTTCCGTTTCATGGATGTACTGAGTGTAAAATGAGGCTAGCTGAGTGAATGAATGGTCACACACTGAGACCAGGAGTCTAGTGGGTACTTAGAGGAACATTCTCCAAGGTTGTGAAGGGCTTGTTTGTGCCTTAAGAAAGTACGGGTGCATGTTGACCTCTGACCCAGCTTGGAGAAGGTCGTGCCGATCGTGCTCCCGCTAGAGACCAAGGAAAATGGCCGCTTTGGATCGTTGTGCCGTGGGGGAAGAGGAGGGAAGCGTGGGGAAGGACGACCTCCTTGCCACGCTGTTAAGGCAGCTGGGGCAGTTGAGGAGTGAGGTTGACACTCTAAAGGGGGAAAATGAAGCCCTCAGGACGGAACTCCTTCAGGTAGGTGTCCTGCCTAGCAGGACACCTGCGAAGGAGGAGCAGGCGTGGAGAGTGGTTGTCTCCAAGGGGACTAGGGTCAGGCTCAGGAAAGCTGACCAGGGTGTGGAGTGCAGAAACCCTTACCAGGTGCTGCAGGAAGCTGGAGAGGAAGAGAAGAGGCAGGACGGTATGGATCAAGGAGAGGAAAGGGCAGTTGTACAAACCCTGCCCACAGATAAGGTCGTGGTAGTTGGTGACAACCAGGTGAGGTTTATGGATAGGGCTTTTTGTGCGAGAGATAGGAAACGTAGGACTAGGGTATGTTTTCCTGGGGCTGGGATAGGGCATGTAGCCGAGAGGTTAGACAGAGTTTTGTCAGGGGAGGGTACCAATCCAGTAGTGTGTCTTAGTGTGGGAGGAAACGACATAAGTAAGGTCAGGAGTGAGGAACTTTTCAAGAGGTATAGGGAGGCGCTGGGGAAGATTAGAGATAGGGGAGGGATCCCGATAGTATGTGGTGTCTTGCCTAGAAGAGGGGTTGGTCGTGAATGGCTGTCCAGGGCAATTGCTATTAATTGCCGACTGGAAAAACATTGTGCAAACAATGGTTGGGCATTCATTGATGACTGGCAACGATTTTATGGCAACGACTACCTGTACTGTCGCGACGGAGTACACTTGTCTCGTGAGGGGGTAAAGACGTTGTCTGCATCCCTGGAGCGTGAAATTGTCACTCCGAAGGGGGGGTTTCGCCAGTAGAGAGGGGTCGGGGAAAATGGGAGTCAAAAAACAAGCAGGTCCTGGGAAGTAGTGAAACAGAAGTAGATAATGCTGAAAATATAGTTAGTCATAATAACAAACATCAAAGTAATAAATGTAAAACAGATAGAAACGGAAGAAATATATTGAGTGTTTATTATACAAATAGTAGAAGCCTGTGTAACAAAATGGACCAGCTCAGGGCCATTGTTAGTAAAGAGAACATAGATATAATTGCAATAACGGAAACATGGATAAATTCAAACAGCAAACATTTTTTAGCAGAATTTCATATTCCAGGATATAACCTATTTAAATTTGACAGAGTAGGAAGGAGAGGTGGCGGTGTAGCAGTGTATATCAGGGTGTCATTAAAAAGCTGCAATAAATCAAACATTAAAACAAATAGCGACAATGAAAGTATTTGGGTAGAGATTGGTGAGGGCAGTGAATCCGTAGTCATTGGTGTTATATATAGACCACCTAATTTGAGTAGGAACGATGGTAAATTGCTATGGGAGGAAATAAAGAAGGCATCTGATAGAAACAATGTATGTATGTATTCTAGGCGATTTCAACTTTTCAGGCAGCAATGTGCATACAATGACAAATACACCTCAACATTGTGAAACTTCTATCAGATTCCTGTCTTAATTTTGTCATTACAGAATTATGTTCTCTTACCATGACGCAAGCATTATCAGCAGCCATTCCTATCATATCGTGAAGGGGAATGTCTTTCTCCTCAAAGCATTTTCTGACTGCATTTGCAACTGACTCTGAGGAACAATGTCGTGCATCACGTGAAATAACTTCCAGCAACTGAGTAACAACATCGTTTTGGACATCAGAAAAATATTTGACAACACGTGCAATTAGTTTTGTCTGAGCAATATCTGTTCCTTCGTCTATGAGAATTGAAAACTTGTTGTTCTTCAACTCAGAACCGAGGCTATTTGTTTCTGTCTTCCCTAGTACATTTTTTACAATACTAGTACATTTGGTTCTGTGCAGGTTGACATTCTTAGCAATTTCCGAATCTGGAAATATCTCTTTTAACATCTGTGATAAGTGGTCAATTTATTTCATGGAAATGTTATGCTCACAGAAAAGCGAAGCTAAATTGATCTCAGCAAATTTAACATTCTTGTCCATCTGTCATCGAGATACTTGTACTAGGACGGATCCAGCTACTAAGAAACTGCTGCTTTCTAAAACTCAACATTCTTTTCTTGTGCACTGAGCTTTCACTATGCCTCTTTATTTCACTATGGCCAGCAGTGAGCTTGACATCACAAGCTCTGCAACTCGCTCGAAAGGGATCATTTGTAAAAGCTGCCAGTCTTGGTTTGAATTCGGCATTCTGAAATACATTAGCCTATGTTACATTTCCTTCTATGATAATATATCCACTTTCTTATCTTCAAAACAGATACTGATACCCAAAGACTGGTGAAGCATAATGGACCCGAAATGAATCATCAGAAAAATACAAAATTGAACAAACAAAATAATTCACTTAAATATGTTTAAAATAGCTTGCGGTTCTTACCTGTAGCCATACATCTCTAAACCTTTGTTTCCTGGGAGTTTCCTTTTCTTCTTTATCTAGCTCCCCACTGTAACGTCTTTTCTTTATGGGTGTAGAAGGGGAATCACTAATGCTGCCACTATGTTGCCCCGTTAACACAGTCCTAAATAAAGGGGTTACCAAAGAAGATGACAGCGTGCTCACATCTAGTCCTGTCCGACTCCGGTTTATGTTTACACAGACAGTGCCTGCAGCTGATGCACTGTCAGCTGCCAGATTCATGAGAAGCATTTTCTGTAATGACGGGTGACTATAATTACTTATCGTTGAGGCAAAGTTCGTCTTTTGACAGAGAAGAGGATAATAGAGAAAAAAAATCAACCATTTTTGGACATGTCCCTTTCCGAATATATATATATATATATATATATATATATATATATATATATATATATATATATATATATATATATATATATATATATACATATATTTCATGTAAATCCACAATGAAAACGTGGATAAGATAAATCTTGATAAAATCACACGGGAAAATGGAAACAACGGAGCACCTTAGCTTTCGTCTTTATTCAAGACATCTTCAGAGGCAACTGGATTACATGGACAGAGAGAGGCTTAAATATGCTTTGAAAACCTTTGATCTAGATGTATGATAGTTATTTTGTGGGTCCCTTATTTTTGACCTGACCTGACTCGTCCCGTCACCCCCCTTCTCTTAAGCTCCTCTACGTTTGTGTTGGTGTGGGGATTAGTGGATGACATCATTATGACCTGACCTCATGTTTTTAAGGTCACCCTGTATATTTAAGCCTCTCTCTGTCCATGTAATCCAGTTGCCTCGGAAGATGTCTTGAATAAAGACGAAAGCTAAGGTGCTCCGTTGTTTCCATTTTCCCGTGTGATTTTATCGATATATATATATATATATATATATATATATTTTATATATATATATATATTTATATATATATATATATAAATGAAGTGTATATATATATAAATATATATATATATTTCATTTTTAGTCTATATAACACGCGGACTTTGAACATATAATCAACGATCTCACCAGCCAGGACTCGAACCCTTGACATGCCACGGCATGGTCGGTAACGTTCCCTGGTCCCACACAGTATGTCAAGGGTTCGAGTCCTGGCTGGTGATCTAGGTATATGCTGATAACCACAAGGAAAGAAGAAAACACGAAGTTCCCAAGCGCTTTCGTGTAATTCACATCTTCAGGGGTGAGTACAGATTAAGGAGAAGTACAAAACAAGGTATATATATACAGAGGAGGGTGAGATCAAGTCCACTATGGTCAGGTATTAGGTAATGACCCTACTAATCTTCAAAAAAGCACCGCAGCAGTCGGTAGTCAGGTCAGAGGGCAAGCTGACCCAACCTTCTCACCTGGTTACAAATCTTCTTAATTACGAAATTATCAAGTTTGTACATACCATTACTCAAATTCGTGTTGACTGATTCGGTATGTTTAATGAGACTAGATTCTATGATGTTCCTACTGTCAATTGAATTACAAGGTAATATTGAGGAGGCATTATCCCAGTCAATGCAATGCTTATTATCCCTCAAATGAACAAACAGAGCATTGGATTCCTGGCCTGTCCTAACACTATATTTATGTTGTTTAAGTCTAGTACAAGATCTTTACCTGTCTGGCCTAAGTAAAACATATTACATTCCTTGCAAGGAACCTTATAAAAGCAGCCTCTTGTATTGTTGGGGGAGTTCATGATTAACATTTTTTTTAACAGTGCATGAGTTTTTAAATGCCACATTGACGTTCCAGGTTTGTAGTTGTAAAGGAATTTGAGAGAAATTTTTGTGAAATGGTAATACTAAGAAATTCTTATGGTCATGGGTGGGCTTGGGATCGGTTCTATAGAAAGATTTCTAAGCAATGTTAAGGCATTTGTCTATGAAAGATCTAGGGTACTTAAGGTTCAAGCCAATATTATATATATATTTATATTCCTCATCAATGAATTCCGGGCTGCAAATTCTCAAAGCACGTAAAAACATTGATGAAAATACTGACTGTTTGACTCTATTATGGTGGGCAGAATAATAATGAATGTATGAACACATATTAGTAGGTTTCCTATAAATACTGAATTTAAAGGTGTTACCTATTCTGTGGATCAGACAGTCTAGGAAAGGCAATTTACAGTCATGCTCTAATTCCACAGTGAATTTGATCAAGGGGGCTAAGTTGTTAAGTTGTGGCAGGAAAGCTTTTAGGTCCTCATTACATGGTCAGAGACAAAATACATCATCAACATATCTAAACCAGACTGTTGAGGGTGGTAAAATATTACTTAATAATTGTTTTTCAAAGAATTCCATATATAGGTTGCTTAATACAGGTGAGAGTGGATTACCCATTGTTTTGTACTTCTCCTTAGTCTGTATGAAAAATTCATAATTACCTTACGTTTTGCTCTGATTTTGCAAAAAATACCCTACCGCCTTAAAGACCAGCAAATGAGGCCTAATTACCCTACGCTTAGGATAATTACTCTACGGTTGGCAACACTGATCAAAAGTAAGGTTCTGTAAGTAGCGTCTTTATCCAATATTTTTATCAAATTTGTTTATATTGTCATAGCTTTTGTAATATCCTTAGTTATAACCTCCTCTTAAATAAAGTATTGGAGAATATATCCTCGATGAATTTCACTACTTATGATATGCGAAACCAAGCCCATGTAGCCGGTGCCCTGGGGTAACATGTACGGTGGTCTGCTGGTGAAGCCTAGCTGAAACATAAGTTAGGTTGCACAGTGAGAAAAAATATGAATAATGTACTGTTCGCCGATGGCATCTTTGGTTGCTAGAACAAACAGGTCATATGTGCGCCCATCAGAACCAAAGTCTACTATATAAGATTACAGTGAAAAATAAATTGTAATAACAATGTGCGCGTGATACATAAGGAATTTTGTTAGAGTTAAGTACATGTAAGCGTAATTAGTAATTGGTCATCAATCTGGTTAACAGGGACGTAGCTATAAGGGGCAGCTGTCCAGTGATCCAAAGTGAGGGAGGCGCCAAAATTGCATTTAAAATTTTATACTTCTTAGTTTAATTATTTATGAGTTTACTTGTCAGCGAATTCATTAAAAATGTACCTGTATAATAGGGACAATATTGGTTTATACCATTAACAGATGTTATCCTGAAGGGTGCTTAGATTTTCAATTACTTATATCCTGGTGTGAAAATTTGAGGAAGTCCATTCGCTCACCTTTCCTGGAGATTTATCAGCTGTTTCTCCAATGGATATTTTGAACATCATTCATACTTATTCTCTTGAAAAATGCCTAACCCAATGCTGATGTAGCTATGAGGATATTCTTCATGCTTCCAATTACGGTTGCTTCCTGTGAGCACAGTTTTAACAAACTGAAACTAACTTAAAACCACTTGTGTTCATCAATAACCAAGAACTATCTAACATGGCTATGTCATCTATAAAAGAGAAAATAGCAAACTCTCTGAACTAGACAATGTGATTGATGGCCTTGTTGCCATAGAAGCAAGAAAAGTGTCTATTTAATAACTCTAACTTAGTTAAACTGAATTTTCCTAATAAACTCTGTTAGGCTGTCTGTGTGTGTGTGAATGTTCACAGTGTGTGTTAGTACTTTCTCTGTCGTTCAATTTGAATTTAATAATTAAAAAATATTTTTAAACGCAACAACGAAATAATGTGAGAATGAAATATATTTATATTTAACTAATAATAAGTGGTGTGATGTTACGAACACAAAATGATTTGGCCAAATATTGGGGGTAGATACTACAACCACAAACTTTGCAAAAATATATATAAATTCCCGCCAATAACGTTGTTGATACTTTGCACAAACTATAACTTATGACGAGAATTATCTAAACTAAATTCTATACCTATTTTAAATGAATCATAACTCGAAACCTTATCACTTAACTTATAGTGGCTGGTACATCATAATACTACAGTAAGACTCAACGTGTAATAATTCTAACTATTTTAGTTACAGCTCGCTCACATGATACATGTTTGTTACACCATGACCTCGCACTACATCAGGAGCTGACATTCACTGCGGTAAATCTAAGTTCATGAAACTGCAAGATCTAATTCCTTTTAGCCTCACTCCACTTGAATTAAAAATTAAATCTGATGACATTAGACAACACAGTGTTGATTTAATGATCACTTAAGCTGATTTTCAGAGAAGTACTTGCTAGTGTGCATACCGATGACTGGTGAGATTGGTGCAGTCAGTGACGCAGGTGTAGAAGCGCTTGCTTATGTACATACTAATGGAGACGTGAACCCTGAAACAACCAGATGTGGCAGAGTTGCCAAGTAGTGACTTGCAGGGCAGACGGTACCTACACCTCCCTGGGGCAGACAGAGGGTTCCACCACAGTCACACGACCCTCCACTTCGAGGGACGAAGAACCTACCCACACAGGAAGTCTAGAAGAGTGTGGTATATTTTCCCTGCGGACAGAGGGAGAAGCATCAAGGTGCACGAAGGTTGGACGGAGGACAGTCGCAGCCCGGGAGCTGACTGATACACATGAACAGCGAGATCTGCCATCCAGGGTGACCAACAGCACCACACCCAGGGTCAGGAGCTACGCAGATTCTCTACGTTATTTTCTCGTGGCTGGAGTGAAGAGGGCATCCCTAGTTAAGGTATAGTCTCTTAATACTATTTGGGGAATTGTTTTTGTAGTTTAAATTAAATCATCACGTTAGCAACGTTCCCACACCTCCTTTGTTATAAGGATACCATTGAGAACCCCTCACCGCAGACGTGTACCACACCGTTACTCACTCCACCAAGTAAGTGGACCTATATCTCTGATTAAGAGATAATATCATCCTGGTGTTAATGGTAGGAGTTATAGCACTAGGCCTACGAGAATAATATCATCTTGGTGTTAACAGTAGGGGTTGTAGCATTAGGCCCATGAGAATAATATCATCTTGGTGTTAACGGTAGGAGTTATAGCACTAGATCTATAAAGAGAAAATTTCAGCAACACCCTTCACAGCGCTACGTGACGTCTCAGGGGGAGGAGTTTAAGTCCCCGAATTTGTTTTCTTGATATTTGTATTACCAGTGCGTTTCACACGCTAATCTCTGCTTTCCCAATTGCGGAAATTATGATTGATCAAAGCAGAGTGCTGTAGTTATTATCCCTTACGATATCAGAATATAAATACGATAGATTAAATACTGAAGAACTGTAGTGACTCTTAGGGTGTCCGTTCACCAGCCAATGTCTTGCTAAAATCTGACCCTATGTAACAGGCCGAGTTTTCTCTTTTCAATAATTTACCATCCAGCTATTCTTTTCTGTTAGTATTCTATTTATTCATATACTTATATGTTAGGTGTAGCACTCTTTCCAATGAGTACCCTGTTTTATATACTTATCCTTCTTCAATTCTTTACATATATATATACTTATTCTTATATATTCTTGCTTATATTCTTATATGTTCTTTATCTCTATATACCTTATATAAGTAACTCTTATGCTTCTCTGCTTATGTTCTCCACGTCAACGTTCTTTCTTTTCATTTCCTTTCATATATATATATATATTCTCAGTTTCAATGTTCTTACCTTTCTGAAGTATACTTTGTTTTATGTCTATTCTTATACATGGGTTAGTCTGGGGAACCATGTTATTCTTTGTACAACTTCTTATACTTACAAAGGGTAGCTGCCACCACCCAGACGTTTCAATATATAACATAACTCATGGATAGTTGTTGGGTAGTTTGGTAGATGTCTAGGCACGTGAGTAAGTATTATTTTCTGGGAACCAATGTGTAGAAGGAGTAGAGTGGTGATACTCGTAGTTTACTAGTTCAATATTTATTAACAAGTGAGTGGAGAAGATGCATCTTAGATTCACTCAGGCTAAACAGAACCGCAATTAACTTATTAAATCATCAAACACTTCAAGAGCTTATTACCTCATTCAACACCTCCAAATACTCATTACCTTATTAGACAATTGGGATATCATTACCTTGATACATGAGATTCCGTACTATTATTCATAAGCCATCACTGGACCCTCAGGTCTTACTTTAACAAGTAACAAATTACCTCTCCACTTCTTGATTAGAGCATGATACTCTCAGGTTATTCTTTCATGGGTACTACAGATGAATACATAACACACTGGGCAATTCCACAATTAGTAACATACCATATTTCTTATCATTTCACAAGGAACCACCTGGTACCTTGAACTCTCATTCAGGGGTTCAATACTTAACCTGGGATGACTATATTTCTGCTAGTCATCCCTAAGCATGGATATTAATACGGCTCCATACATATAACCAAGAACAGTAGATAGACCATGATCATATGACGGAGTCAGTGGGCCAGAGTTGTTTACAGGCTCGCTCGCTAGCTCGGAGCGCCTGGCCCAGGAAAAGTTGACTCGTGGCGGTGGGCCGTGGCGTCTGCCAAGGAATCTCGCCCTGGGATTCTAATCTCGCCACCTTAAAGACGTCTTTCGAGAGACATCGTGCCCATAGGCGACTCCCGAACCTCAGGAGTGTTGCTAACCCCCACAACAGCGTCTGGAGACGTGGAGGAGAAATCACAGAAGGAGTGAATATTTAACTTCACTATACAAAACATGCATCTGGCACCAGTTCAGACGATAGCTAGATCTCTACTTTACTTGACTCAATTGGCACTGAAGGTACGATGTTAAAACATGAACACTGATATTCTCAAAAATGACTAAGTTAAACTGAGTTAATATGCCGGCGTGGAACACACGTGAACATACCTGTAGAGGTGGAGGAGAAATCACAGAGGGAGTGATTTTTCCTCGCGCACCTGCATATATACGGGCCTGAGGGCATATTCCAACTAGAAAGACTCATTTTACTAACAATAGGCCCTCTATTCAAGATAGTCGTTGGACACCTAGTTGTGACCGTCAGTGTCACAGATCAGGCTAATTTTCTACATCTATATTTATGATTTAATCAGAGTTTGAGTTTGTCAGTAAAGAGGTGAAATGGAGTTATATATGCGTTCGCAACTCTATTGGCCTGACCGCAAACCACATCCCCGGTCAAACGGCCGTTAAGTCTTGGAGAATTTTGAGTTTGACAGCAACTGTTCAGAAGATTAATGACTTCCTTAAATAGACAACTGACACTAACTAAACTACAAACATCAGATTCTCTGATGTCGGGGCGACAAAATAATATAACTTCAGTAGCGATCAGACACCCATGGGTATCCCCACGGACGACCTAAAATACGCCACTCTAACTGGCAAACTCAACACTCGCTTACTTGACACGTCTTACTAACAATAAGGACAGTTGAAGCATTCAACACCTCTCACAATGGATCTTGAATGTTCCAACTGTAAACAGGCATATCTAAGTTGACTGCAGCTTCTGAGAATGTGGGTGGAGCGGGTTTATTACTAAGAGCAGAGACGTTACCGAGAACAAATTCTGGCTTGAATGTCATGTACACTAATACTGACACGTTCCTTGATAAGAGGGAGGAGTTTGAAACACTACTAAGAGTACACCAACCAGATATTGTAGGAGTTGTAGAACTGTTGTACAAGAACAGGAGAATCGACCCAGAGGAATGTGAGTTCAGTATTGCTGGATATGACTCATTTACGAACCTAACTCAAGAATCCTGCAGGAGGGGTGTGGTTATCTACGCTAGGCAAGACCTTAGAGCCAGCCAGGCGAGGGTACAGGGAGAGGATGTTTTTGAAGAGTCCAAGTGGTGTAAAATTAAATTAAAGGGAGGGGACTTACTTATCGTCGGGTGTATCTACAGATCCCCGAACTGTGGCCCACTAAATCAAAGGAACTTAAGAACCTTAATAAACAATGCGGCGATGCTCAACCCCAGCCACCTCCTTATCATGGGGGACTTTAACTATGGCGACATCGACTGGAGAAACGAGTCAACCCCGAATGACTTGAATAATCCTGCTACTCTTTTTGTAGAAACTCTGAGAGATAATTTTCTGTTCCAACATGTGAGAGACCCGACACATTACAGAGGGGAGCAAACACCCAAGCCACTTGACCTCATCATAACAAACGAGGAGGGTATGGTGGCCAAACTGGAACACCTTGCCCCAGTTGGCACCAGTCACCATACAGCGTTGTCATTCAGATTTAACTGTTACCTAGTTCAAGATAAGGCCAGGCCAAGGTGCAAATATTACAAGGGAAATTACAATGGGATGAGGGAAGAGATGAGGGGTATCAACTGGCCTGACTTATTAAGGTACAAGAACGCAGACACTACGCTGAATATCATAACTAGTAAAATGACCCATTTGATCGATAAATATATACCCAAGACCAAACCCAGTGCTTCTAGGAATACGAGGGGATCCCTACACATGAACCATGCGGCGGTCGACAAAATTAAGAAGAAAACCCAGAAATTCAAGACGTGGGTTGGGTCAAACGATGAGCAAGACAGGAGGATGTATGCAAGAGCCAGAAACCAAGCAAAGATAGAGTGTAGGAGGGCTGAAAAGGAGTTCCAAAGGCTGGTTGCACGCGAGGTCAAGTCAAACCCAAAGGCGTTTTACCGCTATGCAAAGTCGAAATTGAAAACGCGAGTAGGAGTATCAGACCTGAGGCTTGAAGATGGTAGTTACGCAGATTCTGACCAGGATAAAGCTGAGGCATTGAACAGCTTCTTTTCCTCAGTGTTCACAAGAGAGGATGCAACTAACCTTCCTGCGTTTGAGGACAGACGGTTCGACACAGCACTGACCCACATTGTGTTCACAGAAGAGGGTATTAGAAATAAACTGTCCAGGCTAAAGGACCATAAGAGTCCTGGACCTGACATGGTGCATCCTAGAGTGCTAAGGGAGCTGTGCAACGAGCTTGCAGAGCCCCTGAAGATTCTGTTTTGTAAATGCCTGGATGAACAAATGGTCCCCAGTGAATGGAAAGTGGCTTATGTGAGTCCTATCTTCAAGAAGGGCGATAGGCACTCCACGAACAACTATAGACCGGTGAGCCTGACCAGCATAATATGTAAAGTACTTGAGAGTATTATCAGAGATGCAGCGATGGAACATCTACTACGAAACAACCTTGTAAAAGATTGCCAACACGGTTTTATGCCGGGGCGCTCTTGCTTGACACAATTGCTCAAGGTATTGGGTATTTGGACCCATATTCTAGAACGGGGTGGTAATATCGACAATATTTACCTAGATTTTGCCAAGGCTTTCGACAGTGTACCCCACGAAAGGTTGAAAATCAAACTGGAAGGGTACGGAATTCGGGGAAATGTCCTAGCGTGGATAGAAGACTTTCTACATGACCGCAAGCAATGTGTGGTGATTAATGGCACGAAATCGTCATCTGTACCTGTAACAAGTGGGGTACCGCAGGGTAGTGTATTGGGCCCGCTGTTGTTTGTTTGTTTCATAAATGATATGCCTGACGTTGTACACTCCTCCATACAAATGTTTGCCGATGACGCCAAGTTATTTCGGGAAATTAAGAACCAAGCGGACTGTGAAGAGCTGCAGAAGGACCTCTGTGGGCTCCAGGAATGGTCGAAGGAATGGCTGCTGAGATTCAATGTCACGAAGTGTAAGAGGATGCACCTGGGGCGTACCAACGGTAAGGAGGCGTACCATATGTCCCAACGGGATGAAGAAAATGTACTAGTTGAGACTGTGTGTGAGAAGGACCTAGGTGTGTATGTTGACAATGAGCTGAAGTTCTCGGGCCATTGTGAGAAGAAGGTAAATCAGGCAAATAAATTATTGGGTCTTATAAGAAGGTCGTTCAGATATCTAGACGGTCCGTCCCTCGTGACGATCTTCAGGAGTGAAGTGCTTCCCCATCTGGAGTACTGTCACCCCATCTGGTCCCCGAGATATGCTAGGAACTGTCAGTTGGTTGAAAATGTTCAAAGGAGGGCCACCAAACTGGTGCCTGCACTTCGGCATCTCAGCTACCCTGAGATTGGAGCGCCTGAACTTGCCTAGCTTATACTACAGACGGGCAAGGGGGGACCTAGTTGAGGTTTATAAGCATCTCAGGGGGCACTACTCAGTTGAGTGTCCTTACTTGGAG
The DNA here is from genome assembly GCA_958450375.1 of Homarus gammarus. Classification (NCBI taxonomy): domain Eukaryota; kingdom Metazoa; phylum Arthropoda; class Malacostraca; order Decapoda; family Nephropidae; genus Homarus; species Homarus gammarus. The sequence continues at coordinate 812,243 of CAUDMG010002615.1, read as the reverse complement.
CTGGCGGACGCTCGCCCCACAAGGGGTCACAGCTCAAGATTGAAGAAGCCGCAAGTCCAGAAAACCGTGAGGGCAAACTTTTTCGGAGTGAGGGTTGTAAACTCTTGGAACAATCTACCAGAGAGTGTTGTGACGGCACCGAGTGTGAGCTCTTTCAAGAGAAGACTTGACCAACACTGGAGCGGGTTCAGGTATATTCAGGAGCCGGTGCATGCCCAGTATTTGCCAACAGTGCGTGACAGAGACGTGACCGATCGCCCGGGCGGCTAGCGAGCCGACCTTTTGGTGAAGAATATTAAGGAAAAGAGACGTGACCGATCGCCCAAGCGGCTAACAAGCCGATCAGTGGCGAAGAGGATAAAAGTAAAAAAAGTAAAAGTAAAGTCAGAGAAAATGGGATAACGGAGGACTGAGGCGTCTTGAAGTGATGAGAAAACGGACTCCTCAGATGGAGGACTCAAAATAAAGCAGAGGTACAAGTTTTGTGGGCTATTGAGCGTAATATGAATCATTTGATTTTGGCGTTAACTGACGTGTACGACCGTGGTCGTTACACCTAGACCTCACTTGCAAGGTTTGAGTGAACATATTATAGTTTATGACGCACCTACGTACATCCATTAAAATGTCGCCCCTGAAACAAGTGCAATTACAGACATGATGCGTCGTCACCTGTCATGTCTAGTCTGAGGTGATTCCTGTTATTCACCTACAGACTACTCGACACCATGACACCGAATTCAAAATATATCAACGAGTCTGAGTTTAGGTTCACAAAGATTCGCTATCAAAAATAAAAAAATCTATCAGGCTGATTGTTTTATACTAAAACACAAAAATAATTTCCATAAATAGCAGAAATATTAAAATGAGGCTGTACCTTAAATAAGCATGCTCATTTAACTCCCGATAAAATTTGCAAAAAGATTATTGTGGGTTTTTCTTCAAATTATCTCCTGGCTGATTTTACGTAAGAATATCGTGCCAGGTGGAGCACAGTGTAATTTTAATGTTATTTCTGAAATTTATTCCACCACGAATTAAATGACTCGCATCTACTGTACAGGGTGTCCATAAAGGATTACCCTGATTAAAACATGAGAGCATACTGTTTTTAGGGTAATCATTTATGAATTCCCTGTATATTACGTATGGGTAGCAATTATCATAGGTAATGTACAGTAGATGGTTTAAAGCATCAACAATTATTTAGAAGTTATAGATTTATTAATTTATTGTTCATGAAAAAGTGTAACTACTGCCAAGCATCCATGTAGTCACTGTAGTGGCTGGTGAATTTCTGCAGTAGGTGCTCACCGAAATAGGTACACACCTTCGTCAGGTGCAGTTCGTCCTTCCTCGAGGCTTCGCCGTGTCATGGGGGCTACTTTGTCAGGTGCTCTGGTTTGTGTAGGATGTCTACTCGTCTGGCCTCCACCACCTGCTGCACGTCGAAGTCTGGACGTGTCTACCAGGCCGCCGCGCCGTGCCTCTGCGTCATGTTGCGCGCCACACATATATAGGGTGTCCCAGAAAAATGTCCCTGCCTCCCTTCCTCCCTGTTTGCTCCCTGAGACACTGTGAGTTGAAGGGAGGCAGGCAGCAGGCAGGGCGGGAGGTAGGGAGCTGGCAGGGAGGGGGGCATGGAGCAGGCAGGGAGGGAGGAAGGGACATTTTTCTGGGACATCCTCTATGTTTAGGGGTATAGAGTGCAGTGGCAAAATGGATACAGTGCTCGCCCTTTTCGATTCCGGAGCATTCTCCGTTCGCCCAGCTGTAAATGGGTATCTGACTATACAAGTTGGGGGAACTGAAAGTGGTCGAGTCCCCCAACAAGCAGTCATGCCTATTGGTTCCTCTTTTCTTGCCTATGAGGTAAATTTTATTGCGAGCATTAGATTACTTTTGTAATATCCTTAAAGATATATTTTTTGTAATGCTTTTTTTTTTCAGTTTCTCATCAACGAGAAAAGATCTCAAACATTTTACTTGTTCTCTCACGTCAGTGTTTGAGTGAACCGTTTGCTGGATAGAGGAGACATAATGACTATGTCAACAACTAAGACAGGAAATTTCTGCAGCATATACGTTAGGCTCAAACATCGAAATCACTCACTGAACGGAAAACCCTACCACAACGCGTTGTGGACGTTTTCAAAATAACCAGAAAGCGAAATTTTGAGTCGTGAGATTTCCCCACAGGCACTACGCGTTTGGACGGTCTCGAAATTCCTCTAACCTAACCTAAACTAACCTAACCTATAGCTAAATTTCACTTTCAGCTTCTTTTGAAAACTTCCACAACACCTTGTGGATTTTTTTTTTCGTTTAGTGAACGAATTCGTTCTTTGGGTCAAACATATATACTGTCACTTAGGTGTCTGAGTGATCTTTTTTTTATGAATACAGTATTTAAATAAACTGTGACAGGATGTAAAATGCATATTTGGAGCATGTGTTCATGTCCTTTCCGTTCTAAGGGAGGTGTATGGGACTACTGCAATACACGTACACCTATAACCCGACTCACGGACCTTGAATCTCCCCTTTATGATGTCATCTGGCTCAAAATATCTCTACCAACTCTGACTATTTTTCTTTGTTTCCTATACTGTTCTCCCAACTCTACCAACTATTTGGAACTCTGTGACTATCTCACTTCTTGCCATGAGTCGTTGCTATCTACACACCCCAACACCGAGACCCTCTACCTAGGGGATTTCAATGTACAGTACAACACAGAGAGTGGCTCAGCTCTGCAAGGGATGACTCAGGTGGAGCTGAGGGACTCTTTTTCCCTACTTAATAATCTCCAACAAATAATTAAACACCCTACACGTGCTCCAGATAAACACAATCAATTTACTAACATTCTTGATCTTTATTTTAACTCTATCCCCTCACACTATTCATACTCAATTTCTGCCCCTTAGGGTCTTCTGATCACAATCTCATTTGTATTAAATCAAGCTGGGTACGACCACCTCCCCCACCCCCCCTCTAAACGTCAACTATGGCACTATCGGAGGGCAAGCTGGCAATCCTTGCGAGAATTCTTCTCCGACTTTCCTTGTGATGAATGTTGTTTTTCCACTCGGGACGCCTCGGTATGTGCTGACAGCATTGCTGGGTTATATCAGGGTGGTATGAGTGCATTTATCACATCTTCTACCAAAACTATCACTTTATAATCACGGTTTGATCGCTCCTGTTCTCTTGCATGTAGGGGGAGAGATAGCGCGTATCAAGTTATGAAACTATCTCCTTCTCCTACTACCCACTCCTCTTTCATTACTTCTAGGAATCGTTGTAAGGTTATTCTTCGTAGGGCCAAGCGGAATTTTTAAAAACAAAGACCGCTGACCTGACTAACTCCTCTTCTAGTAAATCCTTCTGGTCCTTAACCAAAACATCTGTAATAACTTTTGCACTCGTCTCTTTTTCTCCTCTCTTCCGACCTGATAACTCTAAAGCCAACTCTCCCCCTGATAAAGCCAATCTTTTTGGTACCTTATTCTCCTCTAACTCCACCTTAGATGATTTCAACTCTATCCCTCCTACTCCTGCTCCTCCTTCTGAACCTATGCACTTTCCTATAATCTCCACTCGAAGGGTTGCTGGTGTGTTATCCAGGTTGGATGTGAATAAGGCGCATGGACCAGTCGAAATACCCCCTCGTGTTCTGAGGGAGTGTGCTGAAATTCTAGCCCCTGTGCTTGCTCTCCTCTTTCGCCATTGACTCAAAACGCAAACTTTTCCTTCTTCTTGGAAGCATGCCTCGGTTCAGCTCATCCCGAAGAAGGGTGACCATTCCAATCCCTCTAACTATCGCCCCATTGCCCTAACTTCATCCCTCTCTAATATTTTCGAAACCATATTAAAGTCTCATTTTCTCCGTCACCTTGAACGCCTTTCTCTTTTGTCGGATCACCAGTATGGCTTTCGCCAGGCGAGATCTATTGGTGATCTGCTCTCCTACTGCACCCATCTTGGTCATCCCCTCTTAGGGATTATGGGGAAACTTTAGTCGTGACCCTCGACATCTCTAAAGCATTTGACAGGGTATGGCACAAGTCTTTGATTTCTAAACTTCCCTCTTATAGTTTGTCTACCCCACTTTCTTCTCTAATTTCTTGCTTCCTTGAGAAACGATCCATGGAAGTTGTTGTCGAGGGATCAATCTCTCGCTCTTTCTCTACAAATAGTGGTGTCCCACAGGGTACTGTTCTTTCACCTACTCTCTTCCTTCTTTTTATCAATGACTTACTTCACACTACGACTAATTCTATCCATTCTTACGCTGATGATTCTATTCTTCAGTCTTCTTCACAATTTTCCCTTCCCCCTAATTCTCAAATTAGATCTGTTTCTAGAGCTGATATCATTACATCTATCAAGGTGGATCTGTGCAGCATTTCCGAATGGGTAGGTAGAAACTTGGTTAAATTCAACAGTAATAAAACACAGTAGTTACCAAATACACTTTCCAAATTAGATGATCTCCCACCAATCACATTTCAGGACGCAATCATTCTGCCAAATTCTAAAATAGATATGTTAGGCCTCACCATTTCCTCTAATATGTCATAGAAGCAACACATCCACAACATTGCTAAGGCTGCCTCCTGAAAGCTGGTAATGATGTACAGATGCTGTAGCTACTTCACTCCTGAGCAGTTGCTTCATGTTTATAAGGGATTCATTCGTCCTAACTTGGAGTACTGCTTTCATATCTGTGGTGGTTCTTCTTCTGTCCAACTGTTAAATAGGGTGGAATCAAAGGAATTTCGTCTTATTTACTGTCCTCCTTTAGTTGATAATCTCTCTTCACTTCCTTTTCCCCGCAATGTTGCTTCACTCTCTCTCTTTTACAGGTACTTTAACGGGCAATGCTCGATGGATTAGGCATCCTGTGTACCGCCGGCAAGGCCGTGGGCTCGTAACACTCGTCTTGCACGCGGTGCCCACCATTTCTCTGTGGATGTCGGTTACACGAGAATAACCCGTTATAGTACATCCTTCTTTCCTCACACAGCCAAACTGTGCAATGCTCTGACTTCTTCTGTGTTTCCTTACTCATACAATGTCTCACTTCAAATAGCTGGTTTTCCGACGTCTTCCTGGTGTAGATTAATATAATCTTTTTCTTTTCTATTTTTAATTTATTTTTCCTCATGTTTTTCGCCCTCTAGACCCCGTTGTGGGTCGATGACCTGCGCCCGGGTGGGCTATTTCACGTAAAAAAAAAAAAAGTTTTTGAGTAATACGTTTGGTTCGTGGAGGACCAAACAGTGTGATAGGAAATGTAAACATTTATGTAATCTTTTTCTTGTTACTTTCTGTCTACCTGTAGTCATGGTGAAGATACTTTCAGATATTCACAAGTCAAGGTTAGAGGACACATCTAGTTGAGGTAGAAGCTCAGTATAGTTTCGATGCCCTTTCGTGCCGTAGTTAATGTAATTCATCATAAGCTACCAGTGTAACTTACTACTATAAAAATGCGAAACAAGTGTGCGCCTAGTGGGGCTTTGTTGCTCGCCTCAAAACTTGTCTCGTTCACTTTTAAAATTTTTAATTGTATTTTTATTAAAATGATTAGTTGTGTTCGAGTTTGTATATTTGTTTATTGCTTATTCCAAGGATCGGCTACTTTTTGTTAGAAAATATGCCTCCTAATTTTGATTCAACAAAGTTTTTTAAAGATCTTGGAATCATTTCCTATTATAATATTTATGGTTTCCTGAAGGAGTTGGGTTTTATCTTCTTTTGCTATTCCTTTCACGTTTCTATAATATCTCTTTCTTCTTTCCTCGAGTGTCGTAAAATGTTTTAGATGTAATCAAGCATTTCTATTTTTAGCGAAGAGATATTGTACAAACTTGCAAGAATACCACTTGAAGGAAGTTACGGTATTGTAACAGTAATTTTCACAAAAAATACACTCAGGATGTTTGAGTAGGTGAGGCCGAGGGTCCAGATTCACAACAAGGCTCTCGGTTAATTATAACCTCTAACTGTTACCATGTATTAACAAATAGAAAACGTAAATTTACGGCAATTAAACATTTTATGAATGATTAATGTCACGAAATCATCATCTGTACCTGTCACAAGCGGGGTACCACAGGGCAGTGTATTGGGCCCGCTGTTGTTTGTTTGTTTTATAAATGACATGGCTGACGTTGTACATTCCTCCATACAAATGTTTGCCAATGACGCCATGCTATTTCGGGAAATCAAGAACCATGCGGACTATGAAAAGCTGCAGAAGGATCTCTGTGAGCTCCAAGAATGGCTGCTGAGATTCAATGTCACGAAGTGTAAGAGGATGCACCTGGGGCGTACCAACGGTAAGGAGGCGTATCATATGTCCCAACGGGATGAAGAAACTGCACTATTTGAGACTGAATGTGAGAAGGACCTAGGTGTGTATGTTGACAATGAGCTGAAGTTCTCGGGCCATTGGGAGAAGAAGGTAAATCAGGCAAATAAATTATTAGGTCTTATAAGAAGGTCGTTCAGATATCTAGACGGTCCGCCCCTTGTAACGATCTTCAAGAGTGAAGTACTTCCCATCTGGAGTACTGTCACCCCGTTTGGTCCCCGAGATATGCTAGGGACTGTCAGATGGTTGAAGTGCAGGCACCAGACTGGTGCCTGCACTTCGGCACCTCAACTACCCAGAGAGATTGGAGCGCCTGAACTTGTCTAGCTTATATTACAGACTGACAAGGGGCAACCTAATTGAGGTGTATAAGCATCTCAAGGGGCACTATTCAGTCGAGTGTCCTTACTTGGAGCTGGCGGACGCTCGCCCAACAAGGGGTCACAGCTCAAGATTGAAGAAGCCACTGGTCCAGAAAACTGTGAGGGAAAACTTTTTTCGGAGTGAGAGTAGTGAACTCTAAAAACAATCTTCCAGAAAGTGCCGAGACGGCACCGAGTGTGAGCTCTTTCAAGACCAGACTTGACCAACACTGGAGCAGGTTCAGGTACATTCAGGAGCCGTTGCATGCCCAGTACTTGCCAACAGTGCGTAACAGAGACGTGACCGATCGCCCAAGCGGCTAACGATCCGATTAGTGGTGGAGAGGATAAAAGTAAGCAAGTAAAAGTTAGAATATTTCTTAATTAATGAGGTAAGGTTTGGCAAATTCGATTAGTTTTGGATATTTCACTTTGCCAATTTTTATGTGTAGGTACGAAGCTGGAAAATCTCAGGAGAAAATTCTGATCAAGGAATCTGCTACTCGACTTTTCAGTGGTGATACGTCACCAGCCTCCCGTCACAGCGTCACCAGCCACCCCGCACTACGTCACCACGTCAGTATCCACCCATCACCTTGAACAGCCTTCCGTCACCTCACCAGCAGCCTTCCGTCACCTCGTCACTATACTCCCCTCACCTCGTCACCAACCTCCCGTCACCTCCTCTTCAGCCTTCCGTCACCTAGTTACCAGCCTTCCGTCATCTCATCAACAGCCTTCCGTCACCACGTCATTATCCTTCCGTCATTATTCTTCCGTCACCTCGTCACCAACCTTCCGTTACACTGTCACCAGCCTTCCGTCACCTCGTCACTATTCTGCAGTCACCTCGTCACCAGCCTTCCGTCACCTCGTCACTATTGTTCCGTCACCTCGTCAACAGCCTTCCGTCACCTCGTCACTATTCTCGCGTCACCTTGTCGCCAACCTTCCGTCACCTCGTCACTATTTTGCCGTCTCCTTGTCACCATCCTTCCGTCACCTCGTTACCAGCCTTCCGTCACCTCGTCACTATAATCGCGTCACCTTGTCAACAGCCTTCCTTCTCCTCATCAACAACCTTCCGTCACCTCGACACTATCCTCCAGTCACCTCGTCACTATCCCCCTGTCACCTCATCACAAGCCTCAGTCACCTCGTCACTATCCTCCTGTCACCTTGTCACCAGCCTTCCGTCACCTTGTCACTATCCTCCCAGGGTAGGGTGAAACAGTAGTTGGGGACCTGGAGGTTAATCTATTTGAGGATCACTTTCGGGGGTAATGGTTGGCCAGTGTAGTTTCCGAGCTGTCCGGTCTTCTCGGACAATTCCTTGGTACTAGGTCATGCAGCTCGTTAACTAGGGGCTGTTTCTTTGTTGGCAACAGCTTCTACACCTTAAATTCACTCCCAGGTGGCCCTAGGGCCGGCCATCATCGTTACACAAGGGGCAACCATTATTATTATTGTTATTATCCCCCTGTCACCTCGTCACCAGCCTTCGGTCACCCCATCACCAGCCTCCGTCACCTCGTCACCAGCCTTCTGACACCTCATCACCAGCCTCCGTCACCTTATCACCAGCCCCCGTCACCTCGTCACTATCCTCCCATCACCTCGTCACTATCCTTCCGTCACCTTATCACCAGCCTTCCGTCACTTCATCACCAGCCCCCGTCACCTCTTCACCATCCTTCCGTCACCTCTACACCAACCTTCCGTCACCTCGTCAACAGCCTTCCATCACCTCATCACCAGCCTCCGTCACCTCGTCACCAGCTTTCCGTCACCTCATCACTATCCTTCCATCACCTTATCACCAGCCTTCCGTCACCTCGTCACTATCCTCCTGTCACCTTGCCACCAGCCGTCCGTCACCTCCTCACTATCCTCCTGTCACCTCATCTTCAGTCTTCCGTCACTTCGTTACTATCCTCCTATCACCTCGTCGCTATCCCCCTGTCACGCCATCACCAACCATCCGTCACCTCGTCAACAGCCTTCCATCACTTCATCACAAACCTTCTGTAACCTCGTCTTCAGCGTTCCGTCACCTCCTCAACACCCTTTCGCCACCTCGTCACCAGCATCCGTCACCTCGTCATTATCCTCCCATCACCTCATCACTATTTTTCCATCGCCTCGTCACCAGCCTTCCATCACCTCGTCACCAGCATCCGTCACCTCTTCACTATCCTATCATCACCTCATCACTATTCTTCTGTCGCCTCGTCATCAGCCTTCTGTCACCTCGTCACCAGCATCCATCACCTCGTCACTATCCTCCTGTCACCTCATCAACAGCCTTCCGTCACCAAGTCAACAGCTTTCCGTCACCACGTCTGTATTAGCCTCTGTCACATTAATATTATATAAATATGGGCTAAGGACATATATTCATTTTATACATTCTATCACCCAGACTATTGAGCATACAGCTACATAAGCATTTATTCTGTCACACCTCCGAGGGTGGACAGCCCATAAACATTTGTTCTTTCACACATTCTCGTGTGTACAGCCCATAAAACTACAGACTCAACCCTCAGTGTGTGGGTAGGCTGTTTAGATAATGACCGTGTTAAAGTGTGATTTATCTCCAACCACCAGGCACCAGACTCAGGAGAGTACAGCCCAGTTCTCACCAGTACACAGCCCAGCACGATGCCTTAAAGTCGTGTCAAGAGATCAGATCCCCAGGCTGTGCCTCTATCTAAATATATCAGCTAATTACAAGCTAATAGCTAATGCTCATTAGTCTGTCAATAGCAAAAAATTGTACAGACATTACAACCCAATATAATTAGAAAATCACCACCTGTGTTTACATTAAACCAAGGAACAACAAGTAAAGAGAACATCTCCTGTGTGTCTTGTTTAACTTACAAGCTAAGATAATTACAAGTACAACCCAGGACAGCTGTGACGATTTCAACTATCAACCAATCTACGACTGTATCAAAGGTGACATCCCATGAGATTACTTGCATCAAAGGTACCAGCGACTAACCTACACTCATTCAGGCAAGTGTTAACAAGAGAGACAGTTTTATATCACGTCACTATCCTCCTTTCACCTCGTCTTCAACCTTCCATCACCTTGCCACCAGCCTTCCGTCACCACGTCACTATCCTCCCGTCACCTAGTCACCAGCCTTCCGTCACCTCGTCACCAGCCTTCTGTCACCTCGTCAACAGCCTTCCGTCACTTAGTCACCAGCAACCGTCACCTCGCCACCAGCCTTCCATCACCTCGTCAACAGCCTTCTGTCACCACGTCACAATCCTCCCATCACCTCGTCACCAGCCTTCTGTCACCTGGTCAACAGCCTTCCGTCACCTCGTCACCACCCTTCTGTCACCTCGTCAACAGCCTTACGTTATCTCGTCACCAGCCTTCCATCATCAGGTTACTATCCTCCCGTCACCACGTCACTATCCTCCCGTCATCTCGTTACCAGCTTTCCGTAACCTCGTCACCACCCTTCCGTCACCTCGTCATTATTTTCCTGTCACCTTGTCACCAGCATCCGTTACCTCATCACCAACCTTCAGTCACTTAGTCACCAGCAACCGTCACCTTGTCACCAGAATCTGTGACCTAGTCACCAGCCTTCCGTCACTTAGTCACCAACAACCGTCACCTTGTCACCAGCATCCGTCACCTCGTCACTACCCTTCCATCGCCTCGTCAACAGCCTTCTGTCACTTCATCATTATCCTCCCGTCACCTCGTCAATATTCTTCCTTCACCTCGTCACTATCGTCCCGTCAAACCTCGTCACTATCGTCCCGTCACCACATCACTATCCTTCCGTCACCTCGTCACTATCGTCCCGTCACCTCGTCACTATCCTCCCGTTACTTTGTCATTATCGTCCCGTCACCTCGTCACTATCCTCCCGTTACCTCGTCACTATCCTCCCGTTACTTCGTCATTATCCTCCCGTTACCTCGTCACTATCCTCCCGTTACCTCGTCACTATCGTCCCGTCACCTCGTCACTATCCTCCCGTTACCTCGTCACTATCGTCTCGTCACCTCTTCACTATCCTCCCGTTACCTCGTCACTATCGTCCCGTCACCTCGTCACTATCCTCCCGCTACCTCGTCACTATCGTCTTGTCACCTCTTCACTATCTTCCCGTCGCAGACGAATGTTAGTTGGCAATTAATTGTGTTTATTATCTATTGTATTAGTATCAGTATTGTTATCTATAGTATATGTTTATAGTGAATATTGTTAAGAGTACTTTTTATTTGAAACGAAGTTGATCAAGGTGCAAGGGATTTGTTACATTACTTCAAACTTAGTAATCAGAAAAAGTAATTTCATGCTATGCTGCCACCAGGCAACCATAATGTTAATTTTTATCTGTCAGTTCGTGAGTGAGTCAGTCACTGGTGTATTGAGCTGCTAACATAAGAAGTAAGGTTATTGTACGAGTATGTATGTCAGAGAGAATAACAGCCCTAGCAATACCTACGAGCACATCAAGTTCAGCTGCTGAAGTACATCAAGCATGATTACACACCTTTTCCACTCAAATATACATGAAGCCTACAGAGGCATTTGTCAGTTCTCTAATGATCATCATCTAACACACACACACACACACACACACACACACACACACACACGCAGTTGTTGTTGTTGTCTTTGTGTGTGTATTTAACTGACAAAGATATTAATCACCGTAAACATGTTTTTATTTCAAACAAATACAACTTTAAAAATTTAAACAATTCAGTCTACATTTGGACCAATGCCATAAAGGCGATGCTCCTTGTCCAGGAAGGTGTGCAGAGGGGGGGGGGGGGAGGGCATGAGAGGGGTGAGTGCTAGAGGCTACAAGGTCGTGTGGATCGTGTGTGTGGTGATGATGATATCCAGCACTTCTCTAGGTAAGCACAGCACGTTGTAAGGAGTGTTGGCGACGTTCATAGCATTAAAAATTTTCAAAAATTGTCTTTGAATTACACGGTGACGTGTCGAGCAACTCTGAAGAATGAGTGTATATTTTCACACGACTTAGTCCGTTTTTCACAAAACGTAACAATATATATCCACAATGGTATTTGTGTTCGTTTCACATGGCTATCTGCATCACCTATACACCTTAACTCAGAGGAAGAACGGGATGACGTATGTACAAAGTGTTTATAAAGTCCCTCAGACAACTGGGGTGTGTCCTTTACAATTCCCTCAGCAAGTCTTGGTAAATGTCACAGCGAACGTGCGCAGAATAAAGTTATGACCACAAACTGATGTTATACATACCAATGTTCTGAAGGTATAACTTCATGTGGCTGTAAGCACAAACAAAGGATTTTGTAAACACCATGGAGAACGTTTGTGTTGTATTCTCTTTGGTGAAGATGCTATTAAAAAAGGCTCTCTTAAACTACTAAATAAGAATACACAGAAAGAACTGGTGCTGTCTCGGCAAGTAACTCCACGTGGAAAAAGTAGAAGGAAAGAAATAAGAAAATAGGAAAGTATACTGTAGGTAATTAGAATGAGTGAAATATTAAAAAACAACAGTGATGGAAACGATATTGAGAAGTCTGAGAACTAAAAGCAGAATGTGGATAATTAAATAGTTTGGGTGCCTATCAAAAGGTGATGAAAAATTTATCTATTAAGAAAATAGAAATTAGTGGAAGCTGAAAATGTAGCAAGCAAAGTTTGATTTCTTCTACTCCTCCCTCCCTCCCTCCCTCCCTCCCTCCCTCCCTCCCTCCCTCCCTCCCTCTCTCTCTCTCTGTTCTTCCATTTGAGATTAATTATTAGACAAGTTCTGCTTATTCTGCTTATAGTTTCAGATAACCCCCATCAGTACAGCTTGAAAAACGGATCCAGTAACTACATTCTAATAAACCTTCTAATTACATTATCTTTTAAAGTTATAAATTTACGTGAGTGTTTTGTATTCCAGCAAAATCAACTCTGTTAACACACTTGAGAAATAGTATATCGGCGTCGCTATTGGTCTGGCCCGCTGGTTCCCAACAGGGCATCCACGGCAAGATTTTCAGGGGTCTACGGTGAGATGTGAAGTTTGGGATTTTCAAGAAAATATGGGAAGTCTGACATTAAATAAAATTTTATCGTTCATTCTGACTTAGCAGGTTAGGGGATGTCTACATAACTGTTCCCGTGGTAAAGCAGTGGTTATTCTTGCAATGCTCTTTGCCTTCCTAAAGAAAAAATTATATGAACATTTAACATATTCCCTGCATCTGGCAGCACCGTGATAACATCTTCAATGTATCCAAAAGTCAGTCACATTCCACTTTGAGTCCTCTTGCCATATAGCTCAAACTATTCACACGAGTTTGGTTTCTCCACCCTTATATAAATAAAGAATAAGAGTCATAACCAATGGGATGTCGACCTGGGCATGGGGTGCGCCTTGGCAGTGACGCAGCCTCGAATAAAACAAATAATTGAGAAAAAGCAAGGCCAACCATTCCACACACACACACACATGAAAGAAACATACAAGAAGCGGCTTTCATTTGACCATATTTTTTTGGGGGGTGGATTTATACTAGCATAATTGTTTACCAATGCTTCTATAAATCACTGATAATTTTAATTAGTTTAATTTCATTCCTTAATATATTTAGATTCTCGAATAAAGTAGGCCTATATATCTTTTTTTATATATGGTAACACTTTATGATCAACTCGGTGTTCCACGGCCTTTGGTTGTTGGGAGATTGTGCTTATCTATGTTGTATTGTAAAGTATTTGTAAATAGATGTTGTACACCGCCCCCACCTTCCCAATTTTGGTCGTCAGGCGTCCTATTACTATATATTGAACGTACTGTACCATTACTAGTGTGTTTAATTTTTTCTCGTATTATTTAAAGTTGTTGACAATTATAACTCATCATGAAACATTCGGCCTGTGTTAAATGTATTTATGGGTTATTCATGGGGTCATGGTTATTTTGCGGCCCACTGAGATGAAGTAGGGCATTCACTGGTATAGGTTGGCCAGTGTTTATATATATATATGTATATATATATATATATATGTATATATATATATATATATATATATATATATATAAATATATATATATATATATATATATATAAAATGAAAACAAACAATGATGAGAGCGTAACACCGTTGTCCTCTGACCTTGCAAAGGACGTCAATACAATTCACAATAAATTGGTCATCGAAAACGCACATTCGTGCCGTGGGTGTCAACAAAGGCTGTAAAAGACTGCTCCTTAAAAGTCATATTTCTGACGAATTCAGCGAGTCTACTAATCCCACTCTGAGCAGAGAACTATAGTAAGACCCAGTTATCAGCACAGTGGCATCTATTTTTTTTTTTTAAGTTATGGACTTAGTCATTTTTGTTTGATAAAAACATCTGGTCATACAACCCGGTCTCTCTGGTCGAATATTTTCAAGTTTGAGCATGCGCAATGTGAAGTGTGACGTAGCAGTGACGTCTTTACCACTCCACCTCAAACAAACCAAACTATCTACCTGACTGCAGTGGTCCCAACGTGCCCTGTGCCCGCTGTTAAACGCTCCTGTTCGTTGGAGACGGCGGAAACGGATGACAGTGATGCTGATGACTTACATCTTGAAGACAAGTCTAAGAACCAGAAACCTCAGAAGTCAGGGTCTCCAGCAGGGGCTACGGCTCCCCCTTGCACCCCGTCTAGGGCTGTAGAGGGTGACCTCCTTCTGTCGTCGGAGTCCCCAAGTGAGCTTACATGTGCCTCAATGACCGATCCTCCCTTGGTGTCACCATCCCTGTACTTCTTACCATGTACAAATCCTTTGTCCCTTCCTGTGTCGACAACGCCACCCCTGCCCTCGTTAACATTAGTCGGACTGATGTCAACCGTTTCGAAGTTATCCAGAGGAAAGCTGCTCGTATCATCCTTGGGGCCCCTCAGTGGACACGCTCCACTTCTCTATTTACCGAACTTGGTCTTTCCCCCTTATAGGATCGTGTCCAGGAGTTTTACCTGAAAACTACCGTTTCCATTCTACGGGATCCTCGAGACAACTATGTCCAAGCCAACTTGACTCCTGCTGTCCGAGGCCGACCTCCATCTAGATGACAGTGGATAAGATCACTCATCCGAGCCCTCTCCTTCTCCCTGGCTGGATTTTCAACCTGAAGTGATTGCCCTCGGCGGACCGCTCCCGAAATCCCACGTGAACCCTGTTATTCTCAGAAAATACCACCTCTCCAGGAACGCCCACTGGTCCCCAGGTAGGATCGTCCTCTACACTGATGGCTCTGTTGACCCCGCTACAGGTAGGGCTGGTGCTGGTGTTTACATCTCCTGTCCTGATGCCCCTGAGCCTATCAAACTCTCTCAGAGTTTCTGACGGGGTATCCTCCACTCAGGCTGAACTGATAGCCCTCCTTGCTGCCCTTCTCGCTGAGGAAGAAGCCGGTAGTTTCTGCCCCTTGCTTGTCTGTTGCGATTCCAGGTCTGCTCTCGACAGGATCGCATTTGGATCAGGGGAAAATAAGGACCTCATCCTCTAAATACAAGGGTTAACATCAACATTTCAGAATGCAGGCCGTCCTGTGACATTCCTGTGGATACCCAGTCATGTCAGTATCTTGGGGAATGAGGCAGCAGACGGCCTTGCCAAGACTGGCTGTAACATGGCCACACCTGACTACGTTGTTCCTCGAACACTTTTACAGCTTAGGACCCAAATTCGCCATAAACAGAGAGAAGCTCGGGAAGAAGCCATCCCCCTGGACTCCCCGCCCATCTGGTACGATATCCTAAGTAAACTCCCTGACCTCTCGTACATATATGGGAAAGGGTCGCGGAAAAGGGACGTGATTGCTGCGCGTATCATCATCGGGTATGACTTTGCTTGGGAGACTGGTATCCCTGCCTCCCCTGAGCAACGCGCTTGTGCATTATGCAGAAGACCCGACAGCCGCACCCGTGTCCACTACCTCCTAAGATGTCCCCACACACAACGCTTCCGTGACGCCTGCTGGACCACCACTCCACGACCCCCTGACGGAGACACGATGATCCTCCCCATACTGTCCAGATATTCTGTCAATAATATTGATGATGTGTTCAAGGAATATCCTTCCTTCCTTAGGCTTTAGTAAGCCCCTTTATAATATTTATATATACTTGTGACACTTGCCAGATGCTTCTGGTGTTATTGTACAGGGGTACCTAGTGACAGCACTAGGATCCCGGTTCCTCTATCAAGGAATAAAATATTGAAATTGAAATTGAACTGGTCATCTGTAGGTACTTAGCGTCGCCCACGCCGCCTGACGAGGTTCTGTACAGCATGGATGGAACACCACCACACTGTTCTTCAATTCACAAGACGGACTTCATCCGTTATACCCGGTGATGTTCATGATATTTTCTAAGAGTCAACAAAGTAATTAAGCAAATTTATTAATCTGAATTAGTCCTTTCGACAGCTGCCGGACAGACGAGTAATTTTAATGGTTAGCAACTTAGCTAGGAGGCCCAGGAGTCATGCGCTGCCAGACACATGACCACCATTTTATATAACCTAAGAAGTACTGCACAGTGCTCCGTGATGTATATTTTGTCTTTCATTACACTACCTATACATACTGACTGTTGTAATCCACGGCGCAAGTTAAAATACACTTGGGTGGTTGATAAAAGTTAAGTTATAATGACAGACAACCGACAGGTATACCGGGTGTCTCAAAAGATACAGTATACTGTATATACACTGCCTTAAGATTTTCTTGGCTATTGTGTAAATATATGTATTACAATAGCAACATTGTCTTCGCTTTTTTATTTACGACGTCTATTAGAACGTTGCGGGAGACCTCGCACGTCAACAAATGAGGACAGTGTTCTTGTTGTTGTAATGCAAATTTTCACGCGATCACCACAAAAATCTGTTAGGCATTGTGTATGCATTATTTTAGGCGCCCTGTATTATGTATTTTCTCAACCATCTACAGCGCAAAAAGAGCATACTAGCTCAGACTTCATCCAATAATCGAGGTTTCCTTTTCGTGTTCGCGTGATCACTTCGTCTGACAAGACACAGATCTTAGACGTGCCCCGTCACACTTCCCTGAATATATCTGCTGTCGGGACGAATGAAGTATTCCACGGATTTACTGATTTCTAAGTTTTTTTGTTTCTTCAGATAGTTGAAAATCAGACACAAGATGAGCAGTGAAGAGAATCGCCAGAGGAAGAAGGACCTGCCTCAGAGTGTGGCTGAGGAGCATGAGCAGCAACAAAAAACACAAACTACAACCAACAGTGTCAGGGTTTCCGTCGGTACTGAGGACCTACTTTCCGATGATGGCTCTACCTCTGATGTGGATTCACAGGGTTGGTGAAGCCAAATTTTATGCTTGTAATATTATAATAATTGATTAGCTTATGCATGCTAAGATTAGTCAAGTTATGAATGCCTTCATGTTTGTTTACATTTTGAGATATTCGTTTGTTGTGCCACAAACCAGTAGAATCGTCAGCTAGCATAAAGTTGATGTACTTTGTACTAGTTCATGCGTCAACCTCAACACTACCCATCATCTTGAGCAGTGGTTCTTGACTCTTTCAGGCTACGATGCAAAATCTGGTCGACGGATACTTACCGTGACCTCCGTTACAGAAATGACGTGTGGCCCTCAGCGTGGGAAAAGAAAATCTATCTTTTTACATATTCATCAAAAGCGTAATTAAAGCGTTCATTTAAATAACGCTGCTGAACCTTGCAGTCGATTTTATTAGTTTGGAACAATAAACTATCGCAGTGTGGATCTCAGGGTTGGTTAGTCTTTTATTGGAAATACAGCTTGGCCTTGTTGGTACAAAAGTCCCAAATGTAATCGACCGAAGATTTTTGTTGGTGAGAGAAATTCAGAGGTCAACCTTCAGTTCATTAAGACCATCACTTGATCTCGCTCGTTCCGTAATTTTTCTAGTGGGTAAGAATAATCAGTAGATTAAATTAGCTTACTAAGTATATATATATACAATACTAACTTTTTCCTGAACATACTTATGACTAATAATTCATAATCAGAAAAGATATCCTCGATTTGTTGATGTAATGGTAGGGAATTATACCACAACAACGTGGAGCATAAACGAATTATGAGAGTAAATTTGAAGGTATTATCACGGTAGTGTTACAATGCCTATCGCACTGAAAGCTTAGACGTGGTGCTGCAAGGTGAATATTCCTCGTTACTGAAGAATTCTTCGATGTAGAAGACTTTAGCTAAAGCACAGAAATAAGGTCAGAAAATAACATGTGATGTGTACTAAGCAAATAAGTTCACTTGGCACACATTTAGGGGGAGGGGGGCAATTGATGATATGAATGTTTCAGGGAGTCTACGAGACAGTCTACGTTAATGTTGACCAATGATAGGCAAGCTTATCAAGTTAAAGCAAAGTTCAGTAAAAAAAATTATGTTATCATTGCGTGCTTTTTTTATGTATTAAGTCTGTCAGTCAATTGAATTCTTACATCTTCAGTTATGCGGAATATGCATCTTACGAATCTGAAAGATCTAGATCCAAGTATTCTAAGGAGCGAAAATTATACCGCTTGTACAGTAGTCTTTCTGCCTCTACGACGGTAGTTTGATAATATTTGCATGCAGACTACGAGCCTTTATTATATAGTGTAGATGTAAAGGAAAGGCTCCTAATCTATAGAGTCTATGGCCTATGGTCGCTTCTGACTAGCTTATTCTCCCCCAGCCACACAGCCCGCTACCACCCTCGTGAGTCCCGACGCTGATTCAACAACCAGCAAGAGCCTACGAACGTGTAGAGTGTGTGGAGATAGAGCCAAGAGTATGCATTTCGGAGGTCAGTATTCTTAAGGTGTACCATTCCTCTTAGGTATTTTCCAGCTTCCTTATTTATATATTAATATACTTCTCATGTCTTCTCCATCGTCCTTATTTATTTTTTCCCATCCTTTTATTTGTTCTCTTACATTTTTTTTTATCATCTTCCCATCCATTCTGTATTCACGAGCATTTAAATTATTCAACGACTACATGTTACATGTTTTGACAAAAGTATTTATCATCTACGAAAATTTCCTACACATTCCGATATTTGTTATCTGTTTACCTGATCTTCATATTTCCTCATATTTCTTTACTGGCGGCGTCTTAACAAAATCTTGAGAGTGAGTTAGTGTTTGTATGTTCTCTGCTGAATTTACAATGCTGTCTCTTCACCATTCAAATAATTCTTTCTTTGTGCTGTGTTTAAATGCCTTGAAATACTCACTCTAATGTGACATAAGTTGTTCCCAAACTACTGTAACTTTCCGTAGTGTGAGATAAGTTGTTCCTAAACAAATGTAACTCACCTTACTGTAGTGTGAGATAACTTCTCCTGAACTACTGTAACTCATCCTTACTGTAGCGTGACATACGTTGCTCCAAAACGACTGTAACTCACCTTACTGTAGTGTGACATACGTTGCTCCTAAACTACTGTAACTCACCTTACTGTAGTGTGACTTAAGCTGCTTCTAAACTACTGTAACTCACCGTACTGTAGTGTGACATAAGTAGCTCCTGAACTATTGTAACTCACCTTACTGTAGTGAGAAATAAGTTGCTCCTAAACTACAATACATCGCCTTACTGTAGTGTGACAAAAGTTGTTCTTAAACTATTGTAACTCACCTTACCGTAGTGTGGCTTAAATTGTTCCTAAACTACTGTAACTCACCTTACTGTAGTGTGACATAAGTTGTTCCTAACCTATTGTAACTCACCTTACTGTACTGTGACATAAGTTTCTCCTAAACTACTGTAACTCACCTTACAGTATTGTGACATAAGTTGCTCCTGAACTACTGTAACTCACCTTACTGTAGTGTGAGATAAGTTGCTCCAAAACTACTGTAACTCACCTTACTGTAGTGTGACATAAGTTTCTCCTAAACTACTGTAACTCACCTTAATGTAGTGTGGCATAAGTTGCTCCTAAACTACTATAACTCACCATACTGTAGTGTGACATAAATTGCTACTAAACAACTGTAACTCACCTTACGGTAGTGTGACATAAGTTTCTCCTAAACTAATGAAACTCACCTTACTGTAATGTTACATATGTTGCTCCTAAACTTCTGTAACTCACCATAATAGAGTGCGACCTAAGTTGCTCCTAAACTACTGTAACTCACCTTAGTGTGGGAAAAGTTGCTCCTAAGCTACTATAACTCACGTTAATGTAGTGTGTTATAAGTTGTTCCTAAGCTGCTAAAACTCACCTTACTGTAGTGTGATATGAGTTGCTCCTAAACTACTGTAACTCACCTTACTGTAGTGTGACATAAGTTATTCCTAATCTACTGTAACTCACCTTACTGTAGTGTGACATAAGTTGCTTCTGAACTACTGTAACTCACCTTACTGTAGTGTGACATAGGTTGCTCCAAAACTACTATGACTCACCTTAGTGTGAGATAAGTTGCTCCTAAACTACTGTAACTCACCTTACTGTAGTGTGTTATAAGTTGTTCCAAAACTGCTGTAACTCACCTTACTGTAGAGTGGCATGAGTTGCTTCAGAACTACTGTAACTTACCTTACTGTAGTGTGACATAAGTTGTTTCTAAACTACTGTAATTCAAATTACTGTAGTGTGACATAAGTTGTTCCTAAACTACTGTAACTCACCTTACTGTAGTGTGACATGAGTTGCGCCTAAACTACTACGACTCACCTTCGTGTGAGATAAGTTGCTCTTAAGCTGCTGTAACTCAATATACTATAGTGTGAAATAAGTTGCTCCTAAACTACTGTAACTCACCTTACTGTAGTGTGTTATAAGTTGTTCCTAAACTACTGTAACTCTCCTTACTGTATGACATAATTTGCTCCTAAACTACTGTAACTCACCTTACTGTAGTGTGACATAAGTTGTTCCTAAGCTACTGTAACTCACCTTACTGTACTGTGACATAAGTTGTTCCTAACCAATGCAACCCACCTTACTGTAGTGTGACATAAGTTGCTCCTAAACTACTATAACTCACCTTACTGTAGTGTGACTTAAGTTACTTCTAAACTACTGTAACTCACCTTACTGTAATGTGACATACGTTGTTCCTAAACTACTGTAATTTAAATTACTGTAGTGTAACATAAGTTGTTCCTAACCTAATGTAACTCACCTTACTGTAGTATGACATAAGTTTCTCCTAAACTACTGTAGCTCATCTTACTGAGTGTGACATAAGTTGCTCCTGAACTACAATAACTCACCTTACTGTAGTGTGACTTAAGTTGCTTCTAAACTACTGTAGCTCAACTTACTGTAGTGTGACATAAGTTGTTCGTAAACTACTGTAATTCAAATTACTGTAGTGTGACAAAAGTTGTTCCTAACCTATTGTAACTCACCTTACAGTACTGTGACATAAGTTTCTCCTAAACTACTGTAACTCACCTTACCCTGTTGTGACATAAGTTTCTCCTGAACTACTGCAACACACCTTACTGTAGTATGAGATAAATTCCTCCAAAACTACTGTAACTCACCTTACTGTAGTGTGACATAAGTTTCTCCCAAACTACTGTAACTCACCTTACTGTAGTGTGACATAAGTTCCTCCTAAACTACTATAACTCACCATACTGTAGTGTGACATAAGTTGCTCCTACACTACTGTAACTCACCTTACTGTAGTGTGACATAAGTTGCTCCTAAACTACTATAACTCACCTTACTGTAGTGTTACATAAGTTGCTCCTAAACTTCTGTAACTCACCATACTGTAGTGCGACCAAAGTTGCTCCTAAACTACTGTAACTCACCTTAATGTGAGATAAGTTGCTCCTAAGCTACTGTAACTTTCCTTACTGTAGTGTGACTTAAGTTGCTCCTAAGCTACTATAATTCGCCTTACTGCAGTGTGACATAAGTTGCTCCTTAACTACTGTAACTCACCTTACTGTAGTGTGACTTAAGTTGCTCCTAATCTACTGTAACTCACATTAGTGTGACATAAGTTGCTCCTAAATTACTATAACTCACCTTACTGTAGTGTGACATATGTTGCTCCTTCATTACTATAACTCACCTTTCTGCAGTGTGACTTAAGTTGCATCTAAACTACTGTAACTCACCTTACTATAGTGTGACATAAGTTCCTCCTAAACTAATGTAACTCACATTAGTGTGACATAAATAGCTCCTGAACTACTGTAGCTCACCCTACTGTAGTGTGACATAAGTTGCTCTTAAACTACTGTTACTCACCTTACTGTAGGATGACATAAGTTGCTCCTAAACTACTGTAACTCACCTGACTGTAGTTTGACTAAAGATGCTCCTAAACTACTGTAACTCACGTTACTGTAATGTGACATAAGTTGTTCCTAAACTACTGTAACTCACCTTACTGTAGTGTGAATTAAGTTACTCCTAATCTACTGTAACTCACCTTACTGTAGTGTGACATAACTTGCTTCTAAACTACTGAAACTCACCTTACTGTAGTGTGACATAAGTTGCCCCTAAACTACTATGACTCACCTTAGTGTGAGATAAGTTGCTCCTAAGCTACTGTATCTCACCACACTATAGTGTGACCTAAGTTGCTCCTAAACTACTGTAACTCACCTTAGTGTGAGATAAATTGGTCCTAAACTACTGTAACTCACCTTACTGCAGTGTGTTATAAGTTGTTCCTAAACTCCGGTAACTCACCTTACTTTAGTGTGATATAAGTTGCTCCTAAACCACTGTAACAAACCTTACTGTAGAGTGACATGAGTTGCTCCAGAACTACTGTAACTTACCTTACTGTAGTGTGACAAGTTGTTCCTAAACTACTGTAACTCACCTTTCTGTAGTGTGACATAAGTTGCTCCTAAACAACTGTAACTCACCTTACTGTAGAGTGACATAAGTTGCTCCAGATCTACTGTAACTCACCTGACTGTAGTGTGACTAAAGATGCTCCTAAACTATTGTAACTCACCTTAACGTAATGTGACATAAGTTGTTCCTAAACTACTGTAACTCACCTTACTGTAGTGTAACATAAGTTGTTCCTAAACTACTGTAACTCACCTTACTGTAATGTGACATAAGTTGTTCCTAAACTACTGTAATTCAAATAACTGAAGTGTGACATAAGTTTCTTCCTAACCTGCTGTAACTCACCTTATTGTAGTGTGACATAAGATTCTCATAAACTACTGTAGCTCATCTTACTGAGTGTGACATAAGTTGCTCCTGAACTACTATAACTCACCTTACTGTAGTGTGACTTAAGTTGCTTCTAAACTACTGTAACTCACCTTACTGTAGTGTGACGTAAGTTGTTCCTTACTTATTGTAACTCACCTTACTGTAGTGTGACATAAGCTTCTCCTAAACTACTGTAACTCACCTTACTGTATTGTGACATAAGTTGCTCCTAAACTACTGTAACTCACCTTACTGTAGTGTGACATAAGTTGTTCGTAAACTACTATAACTCACCTTACTGTAGTGTGACATAAGTTGCTCCGAAACTACTGTAACTCACCTTACTGTAGAGTGACATAAGGTGCTCCAGAACTACTGTAACTCACCTTATTGTAGTGTGACATAAGTTGCTCCAAAACTACTATGACTCACCTTAGTGTGAGATAAGATGCTCCTAAACTACTATAACTCACCATTCTGTAGTGTGACCTAAGTTGCTCCTAAACTACTCTAACTCACTGTACTGTGACTTAAGTTGTTCCTAAGCCACTGTAACTCACCTTACTGTAGTGTAACTTAAGTTGCTCCTAAACTACTTTAACTCACCTTACTGTAGTGTGACTTAAGTTTCTCCTAAACTACTGTAACTCACCTTACTGTAGTGTGACTTAAGTTGCTCCTAAACTACTGTAACTCACCTTACTGTAGAGTGACATAAGTTGCTCCAGAACTACTGCAACTCAGCTTATTGTAGTGTGACATAAGTTGTTCCTAATCTACTGCAACTCATCTTACTGTAGTGTGACATAAGTTGTTCCTAAACTACTGTAACTCGCCTTACTGTGTGACATAAGTTGCTCCTAAACTACTGTACCTCACCTTACTGTAGTGTGACATATATTGCTCCAAAAATACTGTAACTGACTTTACTGTAGTGTGACATATGTTGCTTCTAAACTACTGTAACTCACCTTAGTGTGAGATGTGTTTTTCCTAAACTACTGTAACTCACCTTACTGTAGTGTGACTTATGCTGCTTCTAAACTACTGTAGCTCACCGTACTGTAGAGTGACATAAGTTGTTCCAGAACTACTGTAACTCACTTTATTGTAGTGTGACATAAGTTGTTCCTAAACTACTGTAACTCACCTTACTGTAGTGTGACATAAGTTGTTCCGAAACTACTGTAACTAACCTTACTGTGTGACATAAGTTGCTCCTAAACTGCTATAACTCACCTTACTGTAGTGTGACTTAAGTTACTTCTAAACTACTGTAACTCACCTTACTGTAATGTGATATAAGTTGTTCCTAAACTACTGTAATTTAAATTACTGTAGTGTGACAAAAGGTGTTCCTAACCTATTGTAACTCACCTTACAGTACTGTGACATAAGTTTCTCCTAAACTACTGTAACTCACCTTACTCTGTTGTGACATAAGTTTCTCCTGAACTACTGTAACTCACCTTACTGTAGTGTGAGATAAGTTCCTCCAAAGCTACTGTAACTCACCTTACTGTAGTGTGACATAAGTTTCTCCAAAACTACTGTAACTCACCTTACTGTAGTGTGACATAAGTTCCTCCTAAACTACTATAACTCACCATACTGTAGTGTGACATAAGTTGCTCCTAAACTACTGTAACTCACCTTACTGTAGTGTGACATAAGTTGCTCCTAAACTACTATAACTCACCTCACTGTAGTGTTACATAAGTTGCTCCTAAACTACTGTAACTCACCTTACTGTAGTGCGACCTAAGTTGCTCCTAAACTATTGTAACTCACCTTAGTGTGAGATAAGTTGCTCCTAAGCTACTGTAACTTTCCTTACTGTAGTGTGACTTAAGTTGCTCCTAAGCTACTGTAACTCGCCTTGCTGTAGTGTGACATAAGTTGCTCCTTAACTACTGTAACTCACCTTACTGTAGTGTGAATTAAGTTGCTCCTAATCTACTGTAACTCACATTATTGTGACATAATTTGCTCCTAAATTACTATAACTTACCTTACTGTAGTGTGACATATGTTGCACCTTTATAACTATAACTCACCTTTCTGCAGTGTGACTTAAGTTGCATCTAAACTACTGTAACTCACCTTACTATAGTGTGACATACGTTCCTCCTAAACTAATGTAACTCACATTAGTGTGACATAAATAGCTCCTGAACTACTGTAACTCACCCTACTGTAGTGTGACATAAGTTGCTCTTAAACTACTGTTACTCACTTTACTGTAGTGTGACATAAGTTGTTCCTAAACTACTGTAGCTCACCTTACTGTAGTGTGAATTAAGTTTCTGATAAACTACTGTAACTCACCTTACTATAGTGTGATATAAGTTGCTGATAAACTACTGTAACTCACCTTACTGTAGTGTGACATAAGTTACTCCTAATCTACTGTAACTCACCTTACTGTAGTGTGACATAAGTTGCTTCAAAACTACTGTAACTCACCTTACTGTAGTGTGACATAAGTTGCTCCTAAACTACTATGACTTACCTTAGTGTGAGATAAGTTGCTCCTAAGCTACTGTAACTCACCATACTATAGTGTGACCTAAGTTGCTCCTAAACTACTGTAACTCACCTTAGTGTGAGATTAATTGGTCCTAAACTACTGTAACTCACCTTACTGCAGTGTGTTATAAGTTGTTCCTAAGCTGCTGTAACTCACCTTACTGTAGTGTGATATAAGTTGCTCCTAAACCACTGTAACTCACCTTACTGTAGAGTGACATGAGTTGCTCCAGAACTACTGTAACTTACCTTACTGTAGTGTGACAAGTTGTTCCCAAACTACTGTAACTCACCTTACTGTAGTGTGACATAAGTTGCTCCTAAACTACTGTAACTCACCTTACTGTAGTGTGACATAAGTTGCTCCTAAACTACTCTAACTTACCTTAATGTAGAGTGACATAAGTTGCTCCAGAACTACTGTAACTCACCTTATTGTAGTGTGATATAAGTTGTTCCTCAACTACTGTAACTCACCTTACTGTAGTGTGACATAAGTTGCTCTTAAGCCACTGTAACTCACCTTACTGTAATGTGACATAAATTGCTTCGAAACTACTGTAACTCACTTTACTGTAGTGTGACTTAAGTTTCTCCTTAACTACTGTAACTCACATTAGTGTGACATAAGTTGCTCCTATATTACTATAACTCACCTTACTGTAGTGTGACATATGTTGCTCCTAAATTACTATAACTCACCTTAATGCAGTGTGACTTAAGTTGCTCCTAAACTACTGTAACTCACCATACTGTAGTGTGACCTAAGTTGCTCCTAAACTACTGTAACTCACATTAGTGTGAGATAAGTTGCTCCCAAACTAATGTAACTCACCTTACTGTAGTGTGACTTAAGTGTCTCCTAAACTACTGTAATTCACCTTACTGTAGTGTGAAATAAGTTGTTCCTAAACTACTGTAACTCACCTTACTGTATTGTGACATAAGTTGTTCCTAAACTACTGTAACTCACCTTACTGTAGTGTGACATAAGTTGTTCCTAAACTACTTAAAGTCACCTTACTGTAGTGTGAGATAAGTTGTTCCTATCCTACTGTAACTCACCTTACTGTAGTATCACATAAGTTGCTTCTAAACTACTGTAACACACCTTAGTGTAAGATAACTTGTTCCTAGCCTAGTGTAACTCGCCTTACTGTAGTGTAAGATAAGTTGCTCCTAAACTACTGTAACTCACGTTAGTGTGACAAAGTTGCTCCTAAACTACTGTAACTCACCCTACTGTAGTGTGACTTAAGTTGCTCCTAAACCACTGTAACTCACCTTACTGTAGTGTGACATACATTGCTCCTAAACTACTGTAACTCACCGTACTGAAGTGAGGCATAAGTTGCTCCTAAACTACTGTAGCTCACCTTACTGTAGTGTGACATAAGTTGTTCCTAAACTACTGTAACTCTCCTTACTGTAATGTGATATAAGTTGTTCGTAAACTACTGTAACTCACCTTACTGTAGTGTGACATAAGTTGTTCCTAACCTACTGCAACTCACCTTACTGTAGTGTGACATAAGTTGCTCCTAAACTACTATAACTCACCTTACTGTAGTGTGAAATAAGTTTCTCCTAAACTACGGTAGCTCATCTTACTGAGTGTGACATAAGATGCTCTTGAACTACTATAACTCACCTTACTGTAGTGTGACTTAAGTTGCTTCTAAAGTACTGTAACTCACCTTACTGTAGTGTGAAATAAGTGTCTCCTAAACTACTGTAACTCGCCTAACTGTAGTGTGATATAAGTTGTTCCTAAACTACTGTAGCTCACCTTACTGTAGTGTGAATTAAGTAGTTCCTAAACTATTGTAACTCACCTTACTGTAGTGTGACATAAGTTGTTCCCAAACTACTGTAACTCACCTTACTGTAGTGTGACATAAGTTGTTCCTAAACTACTGTAACTCAACTTACTGTAGTGTGACTTAAGTTGCTCCTAAACTACTGTAACTCACCTTACTGTAGTGTGACATACGTTGTTCCTAAAATACTGTAGCTCACCTTACTGTAGTGTGACATAGGTTGCTCCTAAACTACTGTATCTCACCTTACTGTAGTGTGACATAAGTTGTTCCTAAACTACTGTAACTCTCCTTACTGTATGACATAATTTGCTCCTAAACTACTGTAACTCACCTTACTGTAGTGTGACATAAGTTATTCCTAAACTACTGTAACTCAACTTACTGTACTGTGACATAAGTTGTTCCTAACCTACTGCAACTCACCTTACTGTAGTGTGGCATAAGTTGCTCCTAAACTACTATAACTCACCTTACTGTAGTGTGACTTAAGTTACTTCTAAACTACTGTAACTCACCTTACTGTAATGTGACATACGTTGTTCCTAAACTACTGTAATTTAAATTACTGTAGTGTGACATAAGTTGTTCCTAACCTAATGTAACTCACCTTACTGTAGTATGACATAAGTTTCTCCTAAACTACTGTAGCTCATCTTACTGAGTGTGACATAAGTTGCTCCTGAACTACAATAACTCACCTTACTGTAGTGTGACTTAAGTTGCTTCTAAACAACTGTAACTCAACTTACTGTAGTGTGACTTAAGTTGTTCCTAAACTACTGTAGTTCAAATTACTGTAGTGTGACAAAAGTTGTTCCTAACCTATTGTAACTCACCTTACAGTACTGTGACATAAGTTTCTCCTAAACTACTGTAACTCACCTTACTCTGTTGTGACATAAGTTTCTCCTGAACTACTGTAACTCACCTTACTGTAGTATGAGATAAGTTCCTCCAAAACTACTGTAACTCACCTTACTGTAGTGTGACATAAGTTTCTCCTAAACTACTGTAACTCACCTTACTGCAGTGTGACATAAGTTCCTCCTAAACTACTATAACTCATCATACTGTAGTGTGACATAAGTTGCTCCTAAACTACTGTAACTCACCTTACTGTAGTGTGACATAAGTTGCTCCTAAACTACTATAATTCACCTTACTGTAGTGTTACATAAGTTGCTCCTAAACTTCTGTAACTCACCATACTGTAGTGCGACCTAAGTTGCTCCTAAACTACTGTAACTCACCTTAGTGTGAGATAAGTTGCTCCTAAGCTACTGTAACTTTCCTTACTGTAGTGTGACTTAAGTTGCTCCTAAGCTACTGTAACTCGCCTTACTGTAGTGTGACATAAGTTGCTCCTTAAGTACTGTAACTCACCTTACTGTAGTGTGACTTAAGTTGCTCCTAATCTACTGTAACTCACATTAGTGTGACATAAGTTGCTCCTAAATTACTATAACTCACCTTACTGTAGTGTGACATATGTTGCTCCTTTATAACTATAACTCACCTTTCTGCAGTGTGACTTAAGTTGCATCTAAACTACTGTAACTCACCTTACTATAGTGTGTCATACGTTCCTCCTAAACTAATGTAACTCACATTAGTGTGACATAAATAGCTCCTGAACTACTCTAACTCACCCTACTATAGTGTGACATAAGTTGCTCTTAAACTACTGTTACTCACTTTACTGTAGTGTGACATAAGTTGCTCCTAAACTACTGTAACTCACCTGACTGTAACTGTGACTAAAGATGCTCCTAAACTACTGTAACTCACGTTACTGTAATGTGACATAAGTTGTTTCTAAACTACTGTAACTCACCTTACTGTAGAGTGAATTAAGTTGCTCATAAACTACTGTAACTCACCTTACTGTAGTGTGACATAAGTTGCTGATACACTACTGTAACTCACCTTACTGTAGTGTGACATAAGTTACTCCTAATCTACTGTAACTCACCTTACTGTAGTGTGACATAAGTTGCTCCTAAACTACTATGACTCACCTTAGTGTGAGATAAGTTGCTCCTAAGCTACTGTAGCTCACCACACTATAATGTGACCTAAGTTGCTCCTAAACTACTGGAACTCACCTTAGTGTGAGATAAATTGGTCCTAAACTACTGTAACTCACCTTACTGCAGTGTGTTATATGTTGTTCCTAAACTCCTGTAACTCACCTTACTTTAGTGTGATATGAGTTGCTCCAAAACCACTGTAACTCACCTTACTGTAGAGTGACATGAGTTGCTCCAGAACTACTGTAACTTACCTTACTGTAGTGTGACAAGTTGTTCCTAAACTACTGTAACTCACCTTACTGTAGTGTGACATAAGTTGCTCCTAAACTACTGTAACTCACTTTACTGTAGAGTGACATAAGTTGCTCCAGAACTACTGTAACTCACCTGACTGTAGTGTGACTAAAGATGCCCCTAAACTACTGTAACTCACCTTAATGTAATGTGACATAAGTTGTTCCTAAACTACTGTAACTCACCTTACTGTAGTGTAACATAAGTTGTTCCTAAACTACTGTAACTCACCTTACTGTAATGTGACATAAATTGTTCCTAAACTACTGTATTTCAAATAACTGAAGTGTGACATAAGTTTCTTCCTAACCTGCTGTAACTCACCTTATTGTAGTGTGACTTAAGTTGCTCCTAAACTACTGTAACTCACCTTACTGTAGAGTGACATATGTTGCTCCAGAACTACTGTAACTCACCTTATTGTAGTGTGACATAAGTTGCTCCAAAACTACTATGACTCACCTTAGTGTGAGATAAGATGCTCCTAAACTACTATAACTCACCATTCTGTAGTGTGACCTAAGTTGCTCCTAAACTACTGTAACTTACCTTACTGTACTGTGACTCAAGTTGTTCCTAAACTGCTGTAACTCACCTTACTGTAGTGTGACTTAAGTTTCTCCTAAACTACTGTAACTCACCTTACTGTAGTGTGAGTTAAGTTGCTCCTAAACTACTGTAACTCACCTTACTGTAGAGTGACATAAGTTGCTCCAGAACTACTGTAACTCACCTTATTGTAGTGTGACATATATTGCTCCAAAAATACTGTAACTGACCATACTGTAGTGTGACATACGATGCTTCTAAACTACTGTAACTCACCTTAGTGTGAGATGTGTTTTTCCTAAACTACTGTAACTCACCTTACTGTAGTGTGACTTATGCTGCTTCTAAACTACTGTAGCTCACCGTACTGTAGAGTGACATAAGTTGTTCCAGAACTACTGTAACTCACTTTATTGTAGTGTGACATAAGTTGTTCCTAAACTACTGTAGCTCACCTTATTGTAGAGTGACATAAGTTGTTCCTAAACTACTGTAGCTAACCTTACTGTAGTGTGACTTATGCTGCTTCTAAACTACTGTAGCTCACCGTACTGTAGAGTGACATAAGTTGTTCCAGAACTACTGTAACTCACTTTATTGTAGTGTGACATAAGTTGCTCCTAAACTATTGTAACTCACCTTACTGTAGTGTGACATAAGTTGTTCCTAAACTACTGTAACTCACCTTATTGTAGAGTGACATAAGTTGTTCCAGAACTACTGTAACTCACCCTATTGTAGTGTGACATAAGTTGTTCCTAAACTACTGTAACTCACCTTACTGTAGTGTGACATAAGTTGTTCCTAAACTACTGTAACTCACCTTAGTGAGAGATAAGTTGCTCCTAAACTACTGTAACTCTCCTTACTGTAGTGTGACTTAAGTTTCTCCTAAACTACTGAAACTCACCTTACTGTAGTATGACATAAGTTGCTCCTAAACTACTGTAACTCACCTTACTGTAGTGACATAAGTTGCTCCAGAACTACTGTAACTCACCTTACTGTAGTGTGACATAAGTTGTTCCTAAACTACTGTAGCTAACCTTACTGTGTGAAATTAGTTGCTCCTAAACTACTGTAACTCTCCTTACTGTAGTGTGACTTAAGTTTCTCCTAAACTACTGAAACTCACCTTACTGTAGTATGACATAAGTTGCTCCTAAACTACTGTAGCTCACCTTACTGTAGTGACATAAGTTGCTCCACAACTACTGTAACTCACCTTTCTGTAGTGTGACATAAGTTGCTCCTAAACTACTGTAACTCACCATACTGTAGTGCGACCGAAGTTGCTCCTAAACTACTCTAACTCACCTTAGTGTGAGACAAGTTGCTCCTAAATTACTGTAACTCAACTTACTGTAGTGTGACTTAAGTTGCTTCCTAAACTACTGTAACTCACCTTACTGTAGTGTGACAAAAGTTGCTCCTAAGCTACTGTAACTCACCTTACTGTAGTGTGACATAAGTTCCTCCTAAACTAATGTAACTCACATTAGTGTGACATAAGTTGCTCCTGAACTACTGTAGCTCACATTACTGTAGTGTGACATAAGTTTCTCCTAAACTACTGTAACTCACCTTACTGTATTGTGACATAAGTTTCTCCTAAACTACTGTAACTCACCTTAATTTAGAGTGACATAAGTTGCTCCATAACTTCTGTAACTCACCTTACTGTAGTGTGACATAAGTTGCTCCTAAACTTTTGTAACTCCCCTTATTCTAGTGTGACATAAGTTGTTCCTAAACTACTGTAACTCACCTTACTGTAGTGTGACATAAGTTGCTCCTAAACTACTGTAACTCACCTTACTGTAGAGTGACATAAGTTGCTCCAAAACTACTACGACTCACCTTAGTGTGAGATAATATGCTCCTAAACTACTATAACTCACCATTCTGTAGTG
This sequence comes from Homarus gammarus, assembly GCA_958450375.1. Taxonomy (NCBI): domain Eukaryota; kingdom Metazoa; phylum Arthropoda; class Malacostraca; order Decapoda; family Nephropidae; genus Homarus; species Homarus gammarus. The sequence continues at coordinate 780,122 of CAUDMG010002615.1, read as the reverse complement.
TGACCTAAGTTGCTCCTAAACTACTGTAACTCACCTTACTGTAGTGTGACTTAAGCTGCTTCTAAACTACTGTAGCTCACCGTACTGTAGTGTGATATAAGTTGCTCCTAAACTATTGTAACTCACCTTACTGTAGTGTGACATAAGTTGTTCCTAAACTACTGTAACTCACCTTATTGTAGAGTGACATAAGTTGTTCCAGAACTACTGTAACTCACCCTATTGTAGTGTGACATAAGTTGTTCCTAAACTACTGTAACTCACCTTACTGTAGTGTGACATAAGTTGTTCCTAAACTACTGTAACTCACCTTAGTGAGAGATAAGTTGCTCCTAAACTACTGTAACTCTCCTTACTGTAGTGTGACTTAAGTTTCTCCTAAACTACTGAAACTCACCTTACTGTAGTATGACATAAGTTGCTCCTAAACTACTGTAACTCACCTTACTGTAGTGACATAAGTTGCTCCAGAACTACTGTAACTCACCTTACTGTAGTGTGACATAAGTTGTTCCTAAACTACTGTAACTAACCTTACTGTGTAACATAAGTTGCTCCTAAACTCCTGTAACTCACCTTACTGTAGTGTGACTTAAGTTTCTCCTAAACTACTGTAACTCACCTTACTGTAGTATGACATAAGTTGCTCCTAAACTACTGTAACTCACCTTACTGTAGAGTGACATAAGTTGCTCCAGAACTACTGTAACTCACCTTACTGTAGTGTGACATAAGTTGTTCCTAAACTACTGTAACTCACCTTACTCTGTCACATAAGTTGCTCCTAAACTACTATGACTCACCTTAGTGTGAGATAAGTTGCTCCTAAACTACTGTAACTCACCATACTGTAGTGTGACCTAAGTTGCTCCTAAACTACTGTAACTGACATTATTGTGAGGTAAGTTGCTCCTAAACTACTCTAACTCACCTTACTGTAGTGTGACTTAAGTTTCTCTTAAACTACTGTTACTCACTTTACTGTAGTGTGACATAAGTTGCTCCTAAACTACTGTAACTCACCTTACTGTAGTGTGACTTAAGTTCCTCCTAAACTACTGTAACTCACCTTTCTGTAATGTGACATAAGTTGTTCCTAAACTACTGTAACTCACCTTACTGTAGAGCGACATAAGTTGCTCCAGAACTACTGTAACTCACCTTACTGTAGTGTGACAAAAGTTGTTCCTAAAGTACTGTAACTCACCTTACTGTAGTGTGACATAAGTTGTTCCTAAACTACTGTAACTCACCTTACTGTGTGACACAAGTTGCTCCTAAACTACTGTAACTCACCTTACTGTAATGTGACATAAGTTGCTCCTTAAGTACTGTAACTCACCTTACTGTAGTGTGAAATATGTTGCTTCTAAACTACTGTAGCTCACCTTAGTGTGAGATGTGTTTTTCCTAAACTATTGTAACTCACCTTACTTTAGTGTGACTTAAGCTGCTTCTAATCTACTGTAACTCAACGTACTGTAGTGTGACATAAGTTGCTCCTAAACTATTGTAACTCACCTTTCTGTAGTGTGAAATATGTTGCTCCTAAACTACTATACATCGCCTTACTGTAGTGTGACATAAGTTGTTCTTAAACTACTGTAACTCACCTTACTGTAGTGTGACATAAGTTGTTCCTAAACTACTGTAACTCACCTTACTGGGTGACATAAGTTGCTCCTAAACTACTGTAACTCACCTTACTGTAGTGTGACATAAGTTGTTCTTAAACTACTGTAACTCACCTTACTGTAGTGTGACATAAGTTGTTCCTAAACTACTGTAACTCACCTTACTGGGTGACATAAGTTGCTCCTAAACTACTGTAACTCACCTTACTGTAGTGTGACATAAGTTGTTCTTAAACTATTGTAACTCACCTTGCTGTAGTGTGACTTAAGTTGTTCCTAAACTACTGTAACTGACCTTACTGTAGTGTGACATACGTTGCTCCTAAACTACTGTAACTCACCGTACTGTAGTGTGACATACGTCTCTCCTAAACTATTGTAACTCACCTTAGTGTGACATAAGTTTCTTCTAATCTACTGTAACTCACCTTACTGTAGTGTGACATAAGTTTCTCCTAAACTACTTTGACTCACCTTAGTGCTTCACCTGCAGGTCTCTCGTGTGACTCATGTAAGGCGTTCTTCCGTCGTGCAGTTCACAACGACGCGTTTGTTAATTTCACGTGCCCGTACAATGGTCACTGCGTCATCAACATCGCCTCCCGGAAATGTTGCCAGTATTGCAGGTCAGTCCCACACTCTGCCTCTCATTTACTGCTGTGGTGTCTTATACTTGTGATGGGATGTTCAATGTTGGTTTTGGGTATTAAGATAGTTAGAGAGAACCGATTGCCTGTTAACACAAAAGTAATTCTGAAAAAAATCTATTTGTGCTGACGTAGTTAGCATATAAAACAAATAGAGTATCGTCCTAATATCTGAGGGTTGTCGGCCACAGTTACCGCAACTCTAAACGCTCTCGGACTGTTTTTACCAAAGTTACTATGTCTGTTAATAACTAAACTCAACAGAGCGAGATTATAATTGTGATCTAAAAAATCAAGTGCCAAACTTAAATTCGTCAAACTTAATTTATATAAGACTTAACCTAAACAAACCTAACCTAAATTAAGCTCATCTAACTTAACCTTACCATATAGGGATTAACCTACCCATGCACAGGTCTGCGACCCACATCGAGGTCTGGGGGAACGAAAAAAATTAATAAATAAATTGCATCACGATATAAATACAGAAATGGGAAAATAAAACAGATCTAGAGTGATAAACAATATATGGGTTGTGTCGTCAAGTAAGAGGAACAATTGAGACCCTGCAATTGTGTGCAAATGAGGCAGAAAGTAAGATCACCAACCTGGGACTTGATCCCAATTTTTATGATACCATATAGCAGGAGGGTCTACTATTAGACAACACATTATGCTTCCAATAACTTCTTCCTAGCTGGTAGTACCTCTCTGTTTGATAGCTGCCTACTACTTACCCTAACCCATTTAACTTGACATAAACTAACTGAAAATAAACTTAATCTTAACCTTACCTCTCATAATATAATTGATGACTTAACTCAACCTGACCTTTGACCAGCGATACCTTCTCCCTTTGTATGAAGTGACTTAAAGGCCAACTACAGAGCTGATTTATTTCAGTGTTGTTTTCGTACCATTGTTTTAGCATAACCCCAGGGTAAGAAAATACGCTAAAACATCCTTCATATCCGCCTCTTCGGAGGGAGCCCACACCTCCACTCTCCAGTGAGATCCATGTCAGTATTATGTCATTGTAGTTATTGGTTTTTTGTTTAGAAGACTTTATAAGATATTTTTGTGAGGGAATTAAAAATTAGAATACAAAGATAATAGCCCAAAAAGGGGTAATGAACTGTCACACCCGAAACACCACTAACAACCGGGCTCACCTACTGTGTTCTTCCCACACGCATGTGGTGTTGCCTTACGACTTATTTTACAAATTTGATGTATAAATGACATATAAGTAATTACTGTTATTTGTCCCCATTTAGTAAATCGTTGTTTTTTATTTTGGGTAATGTTAGCACAACAATCTATATTATATAGTGTCTGGTGGATGAAATTATATATCAAGTTAACTTTTCAAGGCCTTATCTGTTAGCCATTAATATCCTCAGATCACATCGCCGACATCGCTCCATCTGGGGATGTAAGGCGGTGATGCCAAAAATTACAATATCTTACACCTAATTTTTTAAGGTGTGATTGCGCGCTTGACTGTTTTTGATGGGAGGGGGGAATCATGTCAGCCTTTAAACCCTTGGGTGTCAAAGAAGTGGTTTTCTTCTTTCGTGTGTCTCCCTCCTCCTCAAGTACAGAAAGCTCGTCTGTCTTATCCTTCCCTCTCTCTCAAGTACAGGAAATACATCTATCTTCACCCTCCCTCGCCCTGAAGTACATAAAGAAAAAGTCTTCCATGTCTCATTTGGTGAACGTTTATCACATTTGTCACGAGACAAGATACGGGAAGTGTATTCCTAACACATTTGGCAACCTTACAGGTACAGGAAGTGTACGTCTATTGGGATGGAGAGGTCCTGGGTAATGTCGGAGGAGGACCGTGCCCAGATGATGAAGCACAGAGCAGAGAAGAGGGCCAAGACGGAGCCAGAGGACGCCGCTGGCAGGAGAGTTCTGAAGGACGGCAAAAGGGAGCTTGTGGCCTTCGAGCCAAACCCAAGCACCATGCTAGAACACATGACAACACTGGTCAGTTACGCCTTTGTCTCACTCTGGGGGGAAGAAATGGTGATACCTTCTGTGGGGAAGTAGCAGCAAAGTCTCATGTGGAAGCGGCAAAACTGTCTTGGGTATCTAATGATGCCTCAAGTAGAGGGATAGTAATATTTAAGGAAAGGTGAAAGTAACTATTGTTTCCAGTCAAGATTGTATTGTCTTAAGGGAGATTGCACTATCCCAAAGGGTAAAGCATCTATGCTCGTACTTTATCATTGGTGAAGTTATCGCCTCTTGGAACTCATAGTTTTGCTTCAGAGGATGACAAGGCACTTGCAGCATTGTTTCAAAATGATGTGTGGTCTTGCTTGCCTGAGAGTGATGTTGCAAAACAAATTGTCACAGTAATAAAATTAATAACAATAGATATCAGCTCAGTTAATTAAATAACGTAATCCCCCAGTTAACCGGGTTGTTCACATATATTAGATATTGGGGTTTTAGTAACGAAACCCAATTGGAGTTCCTTGTTTTATTATAAAAGGATTATGTCTATAATTCCTGAGTGTAGATCAACTGTAAGTTCCACTATTTATGAGTGAACGAGAAAGAGGAGGGTGTTTATGAACATAAACGTTGATCACGTCCGTTCGATATTAGTTGATGTGAGTGACTGAGCTAAGAGCGTCGCCTCTGGTGCCCGCTTACATAGATGCTGACATATGGGCTTCTCCCTCTTGGGAAAGCTACTGTTCGCTAGGGGGCAGTGAAATTTTGCTCAAAGCTGCACTCTTCAGGCATTGTTCCTTATACATATCTAAGACTCCATGCCAAATTTGAAGCTGATATGTCGAGGTTTAGTCTGCCGCATTTTCTACTGAAATTCTTAAATTTACCTACAGTACTAGCCAAACAGCCGCTGTGGCAGTGCAATGTTCTGTTCAGTGTTTATCAACTGGCAATGAATATCTCACACATGTGACTCCCAAGACTGGACACGGAAAGCAGATTGCCAAAACTATTCACGATTTTCTGGTGGAGAAAAATCTAACCCAGCAGCCCATTGTGTGTGTTGGTTGTGATGGAACCAATGTAAATGTAGGATCAGAAAATGGAGTCATTCATCATCTTGAAATGTTACTTGGTCACCCGCTCCATTATTTCATATGTCAGCTCACGGAAATGAGCTGCCTTTCCGCGCAGTTTTTTATCACTATGATGGTAAACCAAGTGGTCCTGAGCATTGGCGTGGTCCCATTGGAAAGCAGATCAAGGAGTCTTTGTCTGAGCTTCCAGTTGTTGCCTTCCAGCCAGTCAGTTTCCCTGATTTCCCTGTGTTTAATGATGAAGTGGAGAAAGATCTGTCCTGGGATCAGAAATACCTGTATAGGATTTGTAAAGGAGTTATCACAGGTGTTGTTGAAGATGACTTGGCTGCTATTGAGCCAGGTCCTCCCTGTGTGTCAAGGTGGAACACCTTATGGAGTAGAATCCTCAGGCTGTATGTAGCAACATCAAGACCCAGCCATGAGTTGAAAAGAATTGTCATTACAATAATAAAGTTCAGTGCTCCAATGTGGTTTTACATCAAGATACACCCTTACGTAACACACGGCTCAAGGAACGTATTCCAGTCCCTGCTATATATGAAACACCTGAATAGTGAGGAGGAGACGATAGTGAAGAAGGCTGTCCAGAGAAATGCATACTTCGCCCACACAGATCAACTTCTTCTTGGTATGTGTGCAGATGAGGACATGACTGTTAGAGAAAAAGCTGTCTCAATGATAAGAAAAATTAGAGAGGAGAATCAGCAAAAGGAAGAATGCACTGGCAGATCTGAAGAGGAGAAGGAAGATTCTGATGCTGCTGTTGACGAGAATTTGTTAAAATATACTGATGAGGAGGGTAAAGATGGAGATGGGAATGGGAATGAGGATGTGCCTCCTGTAGTCAACATGAGAAAGGTGGTGACTCCGAAACTAAATTGGCAAGCAAAAAACTATCATTCCATGATTAACTGGAGGAATGAACTCAAGACTGAGCCTCCTTACATTGCTTCTCTGTCAAATCTACAGGTTAATGACATTCTTGAGACACCATTAGTGGTGCCCAAGTGGCCAAACAGCACTCAGGCGGTCGAGAGAGGCATAAAAGTGATGACTGAAGCTTGCACTGAAGTGACGGGATACGAATCGAGAGATGGATATATTAGGCAAAGATTATTGTCTAGGAAAATGATGCCAAGGTTCCACACAAAAAAGAATTTCAATATGAACTTGTAATGATTTTCTATACGGTGTACCTGTAAAATAACATGTGAATTAAATCGATGTCACCCATGTAGAATTTATCATTATCCTGGAAAACATTAAATGACACCTAATTTTTGGTATACACTAAAAGTTGACAAAAAGTCGTTCGCGATGCGGCAGGGTAAGTATGCATGAAATGGCATGAAATTTTGCACAGGTGTTTGTTACAGCCATACAAACGATGCCTGAAAAGTGCAGCCTGCAACTCAAATAAAAGTGTTTTTCCCTGTCCCCTACTGTTCACGTGTTCAACTCATGTCTTACTCATAGACAGTGGAAAGTTACAGGGTGATGAATTTGAATATAATATCAGATGTATTGACCCATTTATATAATATGTTCTGTTGATGAGACAGGGGCCATTACATTGCTCGGTCACCTACCAGCCGAGCTCTGTGAGGCCTAAATAAGCTCACAGAGTACAGTACATCCTAAACAACCTAACCATGTTATAAACAGATGTGTAGACACTAATCTGGGGATTCTACTACTGTAGGGGTATTAGCTACTACAGGGGACCTAAACTTTAGTGTCTTACTGGTTAATATGTTATGAACAGCGTTCATTTTGGATGACACTGCCTTATAATAACAGAACAGAAACATAACTGTCAAAATTAACATAATTGAGGGAATTGTAAGGCTTGGTATGGCAAATTCCCGTGATAGAAAAAATGGCAAATTATTACCCAAATCAGCAAAATGTGTCTCTTTCAAGAATGCTAGAACTTTTGATTTCTCTGAAACAATTTGAATATACTTTATAGTGAAATTCATGACAGGAAGTTGAATTAAAGCAGACTTGAGTTTTATATTTAAAACAAAGTGCTGATGAGTAGGCAAGGTCCGTAATGTACCACAAGTGATTTCACAGTAATCCGGAGCCTTGTAATGCCCTTTCACAACTTGCTGCTTAACACCATCATGGCATTTTAAATAACAGTAGTAAGATTTGGAAAGAACAAATATTGCACATTGTGAAACACAGTTTTGAGACTAACTGGCCTATAACTGCATTGCGCAAGTGCTGTGCGTACATTGGTTTGTATGACTGCCAATTCACATATTCCCTCTGCAGCAGGAATAAACGCGAACATGTAGGCTGGACATACGTGTAGGTGTAGATAAGACGACTTACACCGTGACAGTACCTTAGGATCCTCTATTAACAATAAGGAATAATCTTCATCAATTAGGAAAAGTTCTTTAGGCCTATCCAGAGTATAGAGTGTGTCGTTAACAAACCAGGGGAAGGGTTCTAAATGCCATGCAGTAAACTGATGTTGCCCTCGCATAGGAATGTGGATCAGGATAGCATCGTGCGTGAGAGTCGACTCCAACAGTGGGTAATAATATTCAACCTCATTGTCATTAAAAATAGGAGTTAATTGATACTGCAACTTGGCCATCTGTAAAGCGTCAAGAAGCGTCTGCACAGGCACAAGCTTTGCATCCACACGTCCTATCCCTGCATCTACAATGCTGTCAATTAGTTCATTTTTAGAGGTTACAATCTTTTGAACTGAAATTTCCGCAGCATGCAAATATTCTGTGAAATAAAGGAGCCATTCTAACGTCGGGACTGTGTTCTGTAACCTACTAACAATCCTCGAAACTTGGTTAGACTCCAATATTATTGCATTAACCTTTGATTCTAAAGCAGTAATCGCATGAAAGGTTTGAGAAACAACACGATTCTGCTGAGATACAGCCTGAACGACAATGTTCTTTCGGTCCCCCAATTTAGCTACATCATCGGCCGTTGCCGTGCCAAACAAAGTGCTTTGGATAAGACCCACAAAATTAAAGAGACCCCTTTTTCGTCGTGTCTGAGAATGCACTTCCTTAACAAGATCCACTTGAGACGCTGGTAAATTCTTCCCAACATCGACGAGAAGCTTGCAAAGGTTCTGGAGACGAAAGTGTAGAACGTCAATAGTTTGTGAAACTATCGTCGATTCATTAGAAGCTGCGCTGAGACCATGAAGGATGTCCAATGCTGATTGTAGTTGGGCGTCGACGTTGTCCATCTGACGCGAAAGATGGAGCAGTGGATGGACTTCATACTTGATGTTCACCACGTCCTCAACTATGAGAATGCGTCCGAGAGGTGCAACTAGCGCACCAGGTTTGAGGACGGATGTGGACATGTCTGTCAACACAACGGTGCAACAACACAGTAGGAGCAACACAGTGATGTTCCAAGCCATTCTGTAAGAAATTACACACGGCTTAACATCTACTTGCAGAACGAAGTTTCATACAATAGTCATTAGGAACACTCTGCTTCTGTACAGTCTGCAAAGAGGTGTCTATCACATCATCATCATGAACTGGAGGTAATAAATTCTCATGGGTCTTTTTAAGACGATCCGCATGCACAACATCTGCAATCTGTGCATTAGGCTTCCAAATTTTAAATTTGTTGCCTGTTTCTTTAGCAATAATGCGGAATGGACCTGAAAATTTAGCCGAAAACTTGGAGTTCCTTTCCGGTTCTCTTACCATAACAGCGTCTCCAACGTTTAACACGACAGGTTTAGCATGTTTATGTTGCTTGATGATCATTTCGGCGCGCGACGCCGCTAAATGTGATCGGACTTGGGTATGAATATCCGTAAAGACACGAATTTGTTTGGCCGCGAAATCATCCATATTATAAACCGGGTATGGCGCATCTGTAAGGATGTCGTAAGGTAGACGTTTATCTGTACCATAGACAATGTAGTAAGGTGATTTGCCCATAGAGCTATTAATTGACCTATTTATAGACGCTGCGACCTGCGGTAACCAATCTTCCCATGCGTATTGCAAATCACTGACAATCGGACGCAGTATCTCCAGGATTTTGCGATTAGTTCTCTCAACAAGGCCGTTAGCCTGTGGATGATAAGCTGTCACAAAACTTTGTTTAATTCCATATTGCGCACATATTTGCGCTACTAGCTGATTCTTGAACTCTGCCCCATTATCAGAGAGCAGAACTGTAGGCGTAGTATATGGACATATAAGATACATCACTAATGCATAGGCCACAGCATCGGCCGTTTTATATTTTAGTGGGACCAAGACCACGAACCTGGAAAAATGATCCACACGCACCAATACGTACGTTGATCTCTGATGACTCTTCGGGAGTTGTAACAAGTCAATAGCGACTGTGTCAAACGGACGGTCTGGTGTAGGATATTGTAGAATCGGGGCTGGTGATCCTGTAGAACCTTTATGTTGAGCACATGCCAAACAATTAGCAATGTGTAATTCTATATCTTTCTTCATAGTGTTCCAGAAATACTTCTTTCGTAATTCCGTTAGGCATTTGTCACGACCCTGGTGACCTGCCTGTGGGACATCATGGAACAATGCTATAACCGCTTTACACAAAGTGTCAGGTACGACTGAGACACATTACCCTCTGGCGTCTTTTTCGACCTATGGAGTATGTTATGTCGTAATTCAAACTGACTTAAGGGAAAAATTAATTTGGGGAGTTTAACATCCTCTCCCGATTCGAGAGCAAAAATGACTGCTGACCATAATGGGTCGCGTCGTTGCTCATCTTCCAGTTGCGAAAGAGTGAAGGTTGATACAGGCATTACTGGTGCTATATTTCTAGACAAAGCGTCGGCGACAACATTCGCCCTCCCAGGTAAATATCTAAACTCGGGGTCAAACTCTTGAATTGTGAGATAACAACGTGCTAATCTGCCTTAACATGTGGCGCTATTTGATCTATCCTGTCCTGCTGATTCTGTTGGTATTGCCTAACAATACTACCAATTGGAAATTTTGTAGGCTGTACTTCGACATTGTTGTGATATACTAGAAAATCACACAAATAACATCCTTTCTTTAATATCCGTTGAACGCCTGTTCTATTCAGTTTCAGGACGCCTGTCAAACCGCCTGGGCGTATGGTGCTCAACGTAGACTCACACGATAGCCCTTTTACCTTGCACGTTTCCGGGAGACACACAACATCTGTGCCCTTGTACACGTCGGGTAATTCGACAGTTGCTTTGGTGATTTCCTCATTCTAGTAATGGAGAGTACTCTTCAAAACTGCAGGTACGATCTTCCAACTATTGCTGCTATAATCACGCTGGGAAAGTGTGGGTTTGAGGTCATGCTGTAGCTCTGACGCATGATCCGCCTTCCTCTTAATAGGATTGGTGGACAACACTTTCGATCTAGCGGTGAGCATAGGTTCAGAATGACTCATAGCGTTGTAGGAAACACCTTTAAACGTAATAGTATGATTACGTGGATGAACATCCATCATGTTCGTTCTAAGGGTTGGGAGATCAAGTAACCCGTCAGCTGGCAAATTGAACTGCTGAACTACATAAAAGTCCGCGTAGAAGGGAGAACCACGTCTTGAAAATCTGAGTGGTAACGTCACCATTCCATTAATGCTCAACTGAGTACCTGATACTCCTTCGAGCTCAGCGTTACTAGGCCTCCATTTGAAGTCGTGGTAAGGGAATTTACGTTGTAACTCATGATAGGATGTCAAGGCCAATACATTCGCTCAAGCACCCGTGTCAATATCAAGAGCCAATCTTGTACTATCAACCCTCACCGGCACTGACAACACTCCCACTTTGCTTAGCGCCGCTACTAACGAGGCCGCTATAGAAGTGCTGTGAGGAGAGGCAGGAAATACTGTACCTATCCCTCTCGATGTTGTGATCAGCGCTGGTCTTCCCCCGACGACTTGTCTTGGGGACTCTTCTGCTTACACCTGTGTTTCACTAAGGTCCAAATTCCTAGCCTTCATTACCAAGCCGCACTCTTGTGTATTATGAGATGTCGACTTGTGTAGTGCGCACCACTTGCGCGCTTTCTGGGTAGGTGGAGGTGCCACCTTAGCTGCCTCCGTGTATGACCTTGGGAACTGCTTGGCACCGGATGTGTCCTTGAATTTTGCATTATTACCCTGGAGCTGAAAACAGTCTTCTATTACATGGCCACGTTTATTACAATGAGCACATCGTAAAGGAGTACCTTGTTTATATGTCCGGTGTTGAGGCGCAATCGGAGCCATTGGTGTCGTATAAGGAGTTTGGGGTGGAGACATGTGTGCCATCTGAAGTATCTGGGGTTGCGCCGTAGACGTGGAAGGTTGCGCCGTAATCATGGAAGGCTGCGCCATTAGAGGACCTGTAGCCATGGGGCAGTGTCTGTTTGCGTACTCAACCATATCTATAGGCGGTTCAAACTGTACCTCTTGTGCCCGGCTGTACAGGGGACGACGAATAACTAGCAGGAATCTAATCAATTCTATTAACGTCTCCACCTTGGTCGCTGACATTTTACCATCTTAGTCGTACCAACCTGAACCTCTGAATGTCGCCTTCATATCTTGGCGAACTTCACCTGCGATGTCCACTGCGACGACTGGTGTCTGGGCGTGAACCATTGGCGTACAACGGTCCAACCATCTGAAGATCCATTGTAGTTTGCCCAACTGTGACCTACCCCCAAAAATTCCCATAAGTGTGCGTTTAAATTTTTCATAACTAGGGTCTTGTAACCCGTACGCATTTAAATGATTACCAGCGTAAGATCCCTGCGTAATATGGGAGCGTACAAATGCTTTCTTCTCTTCGTCACTTGTTATTTTACCGGTGCGCATGGTATCTTCACATGCACGAATGAAATGCGCAACCCGAAAATCATCTTGGCCCGTAAAATTGCGAACGTAGTCGCCACGCTGCATGATATTAATAACATTATCAGGTTTAGTTGCTGTGGTAGTAGTACTGGTGTGAGGGTTAGAGGAAGTCATTGTAGTTTTAGTATTTAGCAAGTTAGTATTCCTACTCCTAACCGAAGGCTGGGTTAATAGGGGTGTTACTGACTGAGAAGCAGACACACTGTCACCTGAAACAGGGTTAACTGCCTGTGTATACTGAGGTGAGGTACTATATTTATTTCCAGACCTTAAGATTCGACGGTTTAATTCGTCATATGATTCCTCAATAACTTTCTCACTACTTCCTACCGAATCGACTGACTGTGTTCTGACTCAAGTTCAAAATCAGCCTCTGCTGGATCATCTCTGATTAAAAAAAAATTGTAGTTAAAATAATTAAACTATCAATAATTAAACAGACACGAAATAACCACTGTAGATTATAGAACTTTAGTACACTTTATATACATAAGACACTTTATCAATGAAATACTCCTATCCGACGTTCCTATCGTTGTGAAGATATCTCTCGAACGTGTTCATGTGTGTATAATTATGTAACTTTAAATACCTATTACAGGGTACAGGCGTCTATAAAGAAAACGTGATCCTCCCAGGTGATATCAGAGGTGGAGTGGGGTAGAGTAGGCGGAGCTTCATCCTTGAATGAGTGCGCACGCCTCCAGCTGGTTCCCTTGGCAACGAAAGATGACGCACAGCTACCTCGACGACGGGCGAGTCCACTACAGGATAGGGGAGTACCTCCACGGTTGAACAAATATTGATGATGATGGATTTTTGTCTTCTTGCTGCTAAGCCGCTGTCGTGACTGCCGTGTGCCAAACCTTTGCAGTCTCGTATATATGGAGAACTGTCTGATGACACCAGATCTTCTGTAATCGACGTGCTCGCGACACCACACAACCTTTCAGCTACTTGTGCAATGTCAACTGCTAGTATAGATTATGAAACCATCTGCAACACTGTACTGGAGAATGCTGACTTCTGGGTTTCTTCACTGGTAATAACAGGATTTTCACCAAACTGGCTGTATGATATATTAATAATTCTGCACGTTTGGTATGTGACAGAGATGAGGAGCACTCACTAAGTATCGTCTCAATACGGGATATAGTTTTAAACACTCGGATTATGTAACGCATCACTGTTTTTTGTTTCTTTGTTTTCACAAAACACAGACGTCTTGGCATGTCTACTAGTTTAACGTATCCGTTAACCACCAGGCTGCCACCTATATGAATCCATCCGTTAATCCCCAAGTTAACCGGGTTGTTCACATATATTAGATATTGGGGTTTTAGTAACGAAACCCAATTGGAGTTCCTTGTTTTATTATAAAAGGATTATGTCTATAATTCCTGAGTATAGATCAACAGTAAGTTCCACTATTTATGAGTGAACGAGAAAGAGGACCGTGTTTATGAATATAAACGTTGATCACGTCCGTTCTATATTAGTTGATGTGAGTGACTGAGCTAAGAGCGTCGCCTCTGGTGCCCTCTTACATAGATGCTGACATATGGGCTTGTAGGGTTTCGTGATATAATGTTGTCTAGCACTCAGGATGGATGGAAACTCTAAGGTGGTTTTCTTGTATAATATAAGTTATATGATAGACAGTCTGGTGCTGGAGATGCCGTGTGGTGGGGAGCTGCTCAGTAGGCACATTCGGTGAGTAGCATATTGGAGGAGGTAGATGTGCAGGAGCTTCGTTAGAGAAGATGTTGCCTGTTGCTGGCCTCCAGGTTGAATGAGAACGGGACAGCCAGGAGCTTGCTGGGAGGTGTTGCGTGTTCAGGAACCGAGAGCAGAATGAGAGCTGGTTGGTGAGGAAGCTCAGAGAAGGACAGCTGGTGGGTCGCCATGCTCGCTGGCGGGAGCGAGGACGGCCAGGCAGGCGGAGGAGAAGCGAGGGCCGCCAGGCAGCGGTTGAGGAGGAGGTGATGCGTGTTCAAGAAGTGAGGCCAGAATGAATCTCAATGGAGAGACAGAGCTTATATACCCAGCAGCCGTGAGTCATCTGTGAGTCATGGTGGGAAACCCCAGAAAGTCGCCGGTCTTTTGGCTCTGTTGCTAGGATACGGTGGCATCTGGTGACGCCCCCCCCTGGGCCGCTAGTTTGGTTGCTAGGGAAGACGTAGCAGGTGGGATGCAGCTACGCAGTTGTAGGGGAGACGTCCACTACAGGCTTCTCCCTCTTGGGAAAGCTACCGTTCACGTGTTCAACTCAGTGGAAAGTTACAGGGTGGTGACTCTGAATATAATATCAGATGTATTTACCCATTTATATTATATGTTCTGTTGATGAGACAGGGGCCATTACAATTTTGACTCACGCATGATTTTTTCAGGTCACATCATAGGCTCTAAGCTGTCACTAGTGCCCTCGGTAGCAGGGAGCACTGTACTGTACTTTGCTTATGCTAGAATCTAAGGTAAACAATGTAACTACATACCAATGCTAAGGGAATAAATGATCGTTATCTGTTGTCAGTTCGTTGTAGCAAGTAACTGAGCATTGGCACATAGATATTAAAATAAACATCAAATCTAGTGATAATTCATAGGATAACTTTAACATCAGCTTCAGTATACCTTATTCCATTGTCTTGTTGCTATATTGATATCAATATTACTTTATAACCGTAAAAATCAACTTCACCATTGATTTTATTAGGTATGTTATAAGATGTTTAGTGTCATCAATTTCACCCTCGTGCTGCATAACTTGACAAATCAGATGAAAATAATCATAATTGTAATTTTTTTTAAGTTTTGATCAAAGCATGAAATTTCACTCGTGCAGTCGATTCTATCGAACAGGATACCACTAACTTAACTTCCTCACTCCCATATTAACTTTTTAGCAAATATAGTGAAGACAGTTTTATTATGGGTATTCAGGTGTAGGTTCATTTCTGGAACTGGACATAGACCTCCTAAGGTATGTAGTATTTTTCTTTCTTGCGGCAGGTGGCGCTTAAGATCATGATACCGTACTGAGCCATGTAGTGATGAGAAGTCCTTTTTTGCAAGAATCACTGCAACTGCGACTCATTAGTACATTTTCCATAACCTCATAATTCATAATGATCGTACTTTTCTAATTTGTCATCTCAATTGAAATACCGTACACTTTGTGGGATAAGAATGTACCATTGTTCCACTGTACCGCTATACCTTCGTCCCACGATATAACTATGCCATTGTTTCGCCGTATCACTATACCACTGATCCACTATATCACTGTATCTATGTACCATTGTTCCACTGAAACAACACTCTTTCACTGTATCATTGTACAACTTTTCAATAGTATCACCGTACCACTTATGCTATGTTTCAGGAGCGAGACGAGGTAGAGAGGGCGGTGCTGAACTACAGGCGAGCCTATAACGAGGTACCTTACAGACACAACCTTAAGCAGTGTACCGTGGGGAGGCCCAGTGTCCAGATTATCAACATGTTCACCACCATTGTCAGGCGCTTCGCTTATTTCTCAAGGCTCTTCCCGGAGTTCTGCGACCTCCCGCCCCAGGTGTGTTGACATCTCAACCCTGAAAA
Source organism: Homarus gammarus (assembly GCA_958450375.1). Lineage (NCBI taxonomy): Eukaryota > Metazoa > Arthropoda > Malacostraca > Decapoda > Nephropidae > Homarus > Homarus gammarus. Next base: position 764,282 of record CAUDMG010002615.1, on the reverse strand, counting down.
CGACCTCCCTTCTCAGTTGTATTGATCCCTCAACCTCTAAAACGACCACCCTTTCCAAGTGTGGTACCACTCAAGCTTTAAAAGGACCACCCTCCCCAGTTGTATTGATCTCTCGATCTCTAAAACGACCTATCTGTTCCAGGCAGTTACCGCTTCCAGTTTGTGTTCCAGGTAATTATATTATATAAGTATCGTTATCGTTGACACCTTTAAGTTCCTGGCATAGATGCTTGGGATTCCACCTGGTAACATCTCTAGTCGTGGAATGTCAGATAATCCCATCTACTAGTCACCCAGTACTCGTGTACTAGTCGGCGTTCCCTCCAGCTGGTATCTTGTAACTCTTTCTAGTTACTTTGTAGTTTCAGTTGGATTATCTTTGTAATATCTGTTTGTAGTTATTTCACAGTACTTAATGTTCACACAAACACTAATTGGCTTTTATATTTTATTACTAAATTATAGCACACTCTATCGTTATCAATGACGAACCAACCGATATTAAGCAACTGTCCTTTTGCAAGAGAATATAGGAGGTAATTTTCAGAGCTCCTTTAACACGTGTGAGAGTGTGAAATACAGAGTTAAGGCCACTAAAGGTTGGGCACTTGGTGATGACTTGTGTAAATCAGAGGTGCGTGGATGACGTGGGAATGTCATACAGCACGTAAGGATGAGATAAGCAATGTCTAGTTGCTGTTTATCTAGTTAATTTGGGTAGTTAATTTATACAAATGTTACATGTTAATAGCCCACATCAATTATAAGTACTACTGTCTATATGTTAATAGATGCTAGTACATCACTCCCTAGGTGTGTTGACGTCTCAACCGCAAAACGACCTCTCCTTAGGTGTATTGACCTCTCAATCTAGAACGACCTCCCCCTAGGTGTGTTGACCTCAACCTCCAAAACGACCTCTCCCTAGGTGTGTAGACCTCTGAGCCTCTAAAACGACCTCCCTCCCCAAGTGTGTTCACCTCAACCCCCAAAACGACCTCCCCCTAGGTGTGTTGACCTCTGAGCCTCTAAAACGACCTCTTTCCCCAGGTGCGCTGACCTCTCAACCTCTAAAACGACCCTCCCGAAGATGTGTTGACCCCTCAGCCTCTAAAACGACCTCCCTCCCCAGGTGTGTTGACCTCAACCTCCAAGCGACCTCCCCCTATTTATGTTGACCTCTGAGCCTCTAAAACGACCTCCCTCCCCAGGTGTGTTCATCTCAACCTCCAAAAGACCTCCCCCTCGGTGTGTTGACCCCTCAACCTCTAAACCGCCCCCCCCCCCTCCCTCCCACAGAGGTGGTGATCTCTAAAACCACCTCCCTCCCCGGGTGATCTTACCACTCAATCATTTTCTCTTCTCTACCCACACCTGGTCTCCGGTACTTATCACCGCTGAGTCCTTTTCGAGATAGTCAATATTTCGGGCTTTTAGGCCTTTCAGGTTCAATTACCGAGATTCGCCTAAATTTAAGGGGAGGAAGGTAGAATGTACTGGTTATTTACTGGGGACATTTACAGGTCCCAAATCCCCCGACATAAAATTTTCAGGGCAAGCTATGCATTGTCAAATCCTAGACCGGCAAGTTTAAATTTACAGGTGCAAAATTATTATGACACTGATACAGTATTTTGGTCCATGGACAGAAACATATAAACGTCTCCATATGTACCAATTCACGCATATTCACATACACAAACATACGCATACAGTATATACATATTTGCTTGCATAATAATAATAATAATAATAATAATAATAATAATAATAATAATAATAATAATAATAATAATATTCGGTTTATTGAGATAAAATTGCAGCCAAAAGCTGAAAATACACAATGAACACAATAATCATTTAAATTACAAAGGAATATTGAGGAGTTGGTCACTTAACATAAACTTTCAATAAGAAATGTGGAGGAATGTGTGAAGAATATATACTGTGAGTTAGCTAGGGTATGAAAGTGAACATACAATTTAACATGGTACAGCCGGCCATAGTCCACATGGCACAGCCGGCCATAGTCCACAAAGTACAGACGGCAACAGTCCACATGGTACAGCCGGCCACAGTCCACACGGTAAACCTAGCCTCAGCCCAATGGAATAGTGGGTTCCACATGGTTTTGACGAGTGTCTGCTCACAAAGGTCCAGGGTTTCGCACTTGGGCGTTGATCAGGTCAGGATGATAACGTCTTCCTTTGTCCCTCTTATGATTTGGTACCTCACTTGTGTTCCACTTTCAACACTTGTTTCCATTCTTTGCAAATTGAAATTGTCACTATACTGGTATATCAATTGAGGTGAGTTGATCAACAATCCTTGTGCTGGTAGATGGCCAAGTTAGTTTGTGTCATTTGTGTATGTGTGTTAGGGTGTGACAGTTGCCCCAACTTTGTCCTACAATGCTGTTCAAAATTTTGGTGTTGCATATTGACATAAAAAATACCCACGTGCAATTTTTTGAAGATTCATGCATATTTGAGTGAGCACCAGCAATTTGAAAAATAGCGATTTTGCTTATACGGCATACGGGCCTATATATGAGCTTACACAACCGTCATAAGGGATATTAACACAAATCATTGGCCTGTCTTAATTAAACGCTGTTATCATTAACACAAAAAAGTTAATAATTCTTATTCTCTCATGGTACATTAAGGGGTTTTATCATATATTCACAAGGTATTATTTCTCTAGAGCAAGAAACCATGATTTCTGTTCGGAAACAGATGATCGTTTGCGCTGATTAGGAACGCGGAGTCTGTCACTTTCAACTACTTGAAGGACTTCTTGAAAGCGCTCCTCATCCCTGGCAACATTAAGAAAGTCATGGCAAAGTCTTACACCACGCTCTGCAGCCTCATTGACGACCTGAAGCTTGTCCACAACCTGTTTCATGTTCAGGTAGTCGTCATGATCCGCCCATTCACTGGCTGGACTGTGGAGAAACTGATAGGGCATGCCTAAAATAGTGAAGAACCGGCTTGAGTCAGGCCCAATTAGGTCCACCACGGCAGTGCCACTTTCTGGGACAGGGGGAAGATATGGCTTTCCATAGCCCCCATGATTGAGCCCCACTCTCTTAGTAACCTCAGTGCCTTCATGGCAAAGAAGGGCCTTCCTCATCTCCTCTTTTGTCCTTTCTTGTACTTGGGACGAGAACAAAGCCAGTGGGGCCAACTCCTCAGTTAGGTACCAAGTGAGTCTACCGAGTGCCACACGTGCTTTGTCAACTATTGTGGCATCATATGGGGCAAATTCAGCCAAGGTTTCGACCAAATTCAAGTCATTCAGTGGCGCACTTGCTGGAACGCGGCAAACAATCCACCATGGGACATAAACAGCGCCTGTGAACACAGCAAACCGTTCTAACTTGCTGATTTGAATTTTTAGTCACAACCTCGGCTTTGGGAAACTGCTCTTTGATCTGGCCTAACAAAAGAACAATCTTGAGGGTATAGAGCAGTTTAGCCATCCACCTTGCTTTGTGAAGTGCGCCAGGGTAGACCATCGTGAAGTTCACTGGCACGGATCCTTTAGTTACAAGCAGCAGACAAAGCTCTACCAGCTCCTTGTAGTCGCCACGTGTAAATGGTTGGGCTAGAGATTCACGGAAGAAGTCAGCCATCTCCTGCTGGCGCTCCTCAAGCACTCCAGGCATTGCGGGGTAGTAGTATTTTTTTTTTTTTTTTTTTCATTGTACGCCAGTTGAGAGAAATGGGTTTTCAACCTAGAAATGCAATTATTGGGATTATTGTATTTTGTACTAATCTATAATATTGTTTTAGGGGTATTAAGATTGATATGATCGATCATTTTCTTGGTGTTAGTATATCTTATAAGTCTAATAAAAGAAATACCACTAAATTTGTTCATTAGATAATAATATTCCTTGTTATTTTGTAAAGCCGACGGTGCTAGCTCAAACATGCACCGATCACCAAGAGAATTTACAGGGGTGTTTCCTAGATAAATACACAACACTAAAACTTTGAACAGCATTGTAGGACCATTTTTTTTTTTTTTTTTGAGGGCAACGGTCACACCCTAATGTGTGTGCAATCAAAAGAACGAATGGTTGAAAAATAAAGCATGTGAAATACAAAAACTTGCAGATCAACACGCAATGCGCGAATTTTTAAATTCCACTAAAACATTTTATGGGCCAATCGCCCATGCCGCAGCTCTCATCCGCTCACCCGATGGTAATTCCCTAATTAAAGACGAAAAAGGTATCCTGCAGCGCTGGAAAGAGCACTACCATTCGCAGTTCAACTGAAACACCGATGTGGATGTCCTGACTACCCAGAGGTCTCTCAGTATCCAGAGCTGACCCACCTCAATTTTCCTCCATCCCTGGATGAGGTAGCTACTGCCATCAAACATACAAAGCCTCAGCGCCTAATGGAATCCCAGCCGAGGTGCATAAAGCAGGTGGACCTCTGCTTAACAGCAGTCTCCACTCTCTCCTGGAGAATATATGGGAAAAGGAGGATATCCCCGAGTCTTAAAGACTCCTCCATCGTCAATACTTATAAGAACAAGGGAGACAGGTCAAACTATGATAACTACCGCAGGTTCTCTCCTCTGTCCGTAGCTGGCAAGATTATCGCCCGAGTCCTCCTAAACAGGCTTCTTCCTGAGGCGGAAAACTTCCTCACAGAATCTCAATGAGTCTTTAGGCCATCACATGGCAACACTGACATGAATCTTTGCTGCCTGCCAGATACAGGAAAAGTGCAGAGAACAGCGTCGTGACCTGTACATCGCCTTCATCGACCTAACCAAGGCCTTCGACTCAGTCAACAGGGAAGCCCTCTGGCAGACGCTCAACCGTTTTGGCTGCCTACCAAAATTCATCGCCATTGTGAGGCAACTCCACGATGGCATTAACGGCAGTGTCCTGTACAATGGCACCCAGTCTGTGTTCTTCCTCATCCAAACGGGGGTAAAACAAGGATGTGTAATAGCACCAAATCCCTTTTCCATTTTCTTGGCTGCCTTCCTTCAGTATGTAGACGCCTCTCCCTCGTCACTCACACTGAAGGCGACCTATAAGAGATCTTGAACACCTATGCAGATGCGTGTGCACACTTTGGCCTTGAGGTGAATGTACGTAACACTCACATTCTCTTTCAGCCTGCCCCTGGCTCAGCCACATCTCCACCAATCATCCAGCTTAATGGTACTACACTCTCTAATGTTACCCATTTTCAGTATCTCGGGTCCCACCTGCCCACCACCGCGGACATCGATGAAGAGATTCAACATCGGATCAGATGTGCATCTCAAGTCTTTGGCAGACTCTGTACCGTGTCTTCAGCTGTAGGGAGCAAAAAAGTTGAACATATATCAAGCAGTGGTCCTCCTCACCCTGCTATATGGCAGCGAGGCATGAGTCACATACAGGAGGCACCTCAAGGCACTTGAAAACTTTCACCAACATAGTCTACGTTCTATCCTCCGAGTTCGCTGGGAAGACACGAGAACAAATTCCAGTATTCTCGGTGACACCATCTGTAGGAGCATCGAGGCTACCATTACCCATGAACAACAACGTTGGACTGGCCATGTTATCCGCATGGACGACAATAAACTGCCAAAGCAGCTACTTTACAGTCACCGAACGAATAGTAAACGTAATGCTGGCAGGCAACTGAAAAGCAATAAGGATAGTCTTAAGACAAACTTGAAAAAGTGCCAAATCGACCCCCCTCACCTGGAAGACAATCACTCCACACCGAAACGCTTGGAGGAGCACCACACGAGAAGGTGGCAATACTTTCGAGTTAGCTCGACTGCATACCGAAGTAGAGAAGCGCTAACGCCGGAAAGCTGCTGCCGCCACCCCTCCCGCACTAGATGTAGCCCACCATACGTGCAACATCTGTGGCTGACCCTTCCGGTCCCTTATCGGCCTCTCGAGTCACCTCAGAGCTCATCAACGGTGACATCCTTATTAACTCATATCATTGTATCATAGGCAACATCGTAGGAGGACCCTGTTGCAATGGTAATGTACGCAATAGGCCTATCCGTGCTCCAACACACAATAAAATTTGAATCAACCGAGGTCAAGCAGACCTTACAGGAGCAGGAAAAGTGGAGGACATCAAAAAGTGGTGGGACCTGGAAACATCACGAGGTCCACAAATAGGGTACCACCCAAACGCCAGCAAGCCCTTCCTCATTGTGAAGCCAGAACATTATGAACGGGCAATGGAGGTGTTCGGTGGAAGTAAGATAAAAATAACAAAGGATGGCCAAAGACACCTAGGTGCAGTAATCGGTACGACGGACTTCAAGACCGAGTACGTAGCGGAAAAGGTGAATGAGTGGGTTAGGGAAATCCAAGCACTGTCTTATATTGCTAACACAGAGCCACATGCGGCTTTTGCGGCAGTCACCCATGGAGTCAAGCATCGCTGGAACTACCTGATGTGCACTATCCCTGATATCGGACCCCTCCTCCTGGAAGAAGCTATCAGCGTCAATTTCATTCCCAAATTAGTGAAACACCTTCAATTAACCCCAGCAGAAAGATCACTCCTTGCACTACCACCGAGACTGGGATGAATGGGATTGACCAATCCAGAGGAGATTGCTGCCACCGAACATCAGAACTCAGTTAAGCTCATAGCAGCCCTCATTGACCACATAATAGCCCAGAACGCAACAGGTGAGGTGAATACCAGTGAAGTAAACAAGATTCGAAGGTTCATTGCAACATAACGACAGCACGGCCAAAGTGATAAGTTGCAGCAACTGATGCTGCAAGTACCAGAGAATTTGAAAAAAAAAGTAGCTATGGCGCAGGAGGTGGGCGCCTCGAACTGGTTAACTACGTTACCGATAAAGACAAATGGTTTCAGTCTCAATAAACAAGAATTTACAGATGCCATTGCTCTAAGGTACGGTAGGCCAGTAGAAGGTTTACCCTCCCAATGTGTGTGTGGCTCTTCCTATGACGTCGATCATGAGGCATGACGGAGTAAGGGATCTTACAGCAAATATGTTGAAGGAAATCTGTCGTGATGTTAGGGTAGAACCGACCCTCCTTCCATTGGACGGTGAGAATTTCCAACACAGGACTTCAAACATATCCAACAAAGCCTGTGTTGACGTCAGTGCTCGAGGATTCTCGATGCAGGGACAGCAAGCCTTCTTCAACATCAGGATTTTTTATCCCATGGCCGCATGTCACCGTAACTTAGCTCTCAATGCTGCACACAGGAGGAACAAAAACGACAAGATAAGGGCATATGGGGAGAGAATTCAAAACGTTGATCAAGGCAGCTTCACTCCTCTGGTGTTCACAACCTCTGGTGGGATGGGACCAAGTGCAAGATGCTTCTACACCAGACTCGCGGAGGTGCTATCCGAACAGAAGCAGCAGCCCAGAAGTTATGTTACAGCCTGGATGAGATGTCGACTGTCCTTCTCTTTCCTTAGGTCTGCTTTGCTTTGCCTCAGGGGAACGAGAGCATCGGCCCCAAAGCCAACAACAGTTGCAGATATTGACTATGAGGCAACAGTCACTGAATGCCGCATAGATCTGCGGCTCAACTAACTCAACACAGCTAGGGTAGCTACTTATGTATTAGGATATTTAATTTTACGGTAATAAAATGGTGGCGAAGGTTTGAGTATTGGGGGAGGCTGGAGGCCATATTATAAAAAAAGTAGTAGTAGTAGTAGTAGTAGTGTGTGTGTGTGTGTGTGTGTGTGTGTGTGTGTGTTTGTTTTATTTACTTGCATATACGCATATGCTTGCATGTGTCATTGCTCTGTTGTTCTGGCATGAGTCATGTCCTCCTGTGAGTCACATCGTCTTACTCATCACAGGACCAGGGGAACCTCCTTCGCAATGGAATCCTGGAGATGTCGCTGATCCGCGGAGTGCAGACCTTTGACACAGAGAACAACCGCTGGCCCAACACCAACCACCAGTTGTACAAGGATGCCCCCACCCTCAGGGTCGAGGATATGAAGAAGTTGGTGTCTTGTGAGCTGTACGAGATGCACATGAAGTTCATTCACAGGTTATTTTTGTCTTAGTGAAGTTCATCTTCAATTTAAGTCTTGCCTAAATGAAATTTAACTGTAGTTGAAAACTTACAAAAAATTAACTCGATCCAAGTAACGGGTCAGTCTATTCTTAATGGAGTTCACCAGAAATATTAAAGCAGGTGTCGCCGACCGTCTGTTTGTGTGCACACACAAACATACGTCGGCGATGTGTGTTATCGTGTCTTCTATAATCTCCAGGAGTGGTGAGAAAAGTGTGGCTCCAGGGCAATTTTTGGACCGGGAACATATTCGAGTTATGTGTTCTCTCTCTCTCAAGAGATATAAAATTTATCAATAGATTTGGAAGAATTTTACAGACTATATACACTATTATAAAACTAGCATAACACTAACTCCCACACAAATTTTCTTTGCAATCAAGTATAACAATCAATAAAAAAAGGTTTTATATTTACCTGTTCTTATTATTTTTATTGAATTTTATATCTTATTTCTTTACTGTTCCCTATTTTCACTCCTTTACTTCTTTATTATATTTTTCTGTTCTTTGTCTGTTCGTTATACTCGTAAGATGGTGGAAGTGGAGGAAGAATTGAGGAATGGAGATAGTGAGGGAGGTATTTGTTTATGTTTGAGACTGGCTGTGGGATGTTAAGGAATGTAGGTCCTCACACCAAGGGGAGACTGAGGAGGTGGATAGCTGGGGACTAAGATACAACAATTAATAGAGGGGAAATATGAAATAGTTATTGCTTAGGATTCACTGTATTACTGCATAACACTAAAGACACTTATAAAGGACAATACTGTACTCCATACACAAGGGAATTGAGAACTAATCATAACAGTTCTTCGTTTATTGACGACGTTAATCAAAATGAACAGTCACACTTTCAAAATAATAACCTATCTTCCTAGCTAGCTAACCATGGATCACATGAATCACAATACATTTCGTGAAACGGATAAAACTTAAAAGGTACTCACATTATATCCCACTATATGAGAAGATGACACCTACACGCACCCACACTTAACTCTCTCCAAAACCAGACTGTCTTTTTCAAACTGTGTCGCCCACAAAGGGTACCACCTCTTTCATGACCCCACATCTCACAGGTTCTCTTATTGGTTCAGGCCGAAGGCATTCATCCTCACAGGTCCCTGCAATTGGCTCACGTTTGGCGATAAATACTCACTCATGCCGTTGCTACACAAGCTCTATTATTTTGAGTTATTTACTTTTTCCATTTAACTTTAAAAATTTGATAATATTAAAATGAATTGCCCATTTTGTTTTGAACTTGTTTTAATAATAATAATAATAATAATTAACGGTTTATTGAAAGAGCTTGGCAGCCAGAAGGCTGAAAATATACAGTTACATATTTGGGGAGTGGGTTACGAATTACAAATAATATACAAGTAACATAAGTGACACAAATAAGACATATAATAACTTAGATGGGGAAAAGCTCAAACTACAGTTCAATTCAACATAGTGACAGTGTTACAGTATTACAAGTTATTGATAATTTTTACAATGGTTGGGACTGGGCTGTTCTTATAGCGATCAGTTCGTGCACGTATGGGCTGGATGCGGTTGTGGTGTCGAACAGCAATTCTCGGACAAGGGACCTCGGGTGGTAGTAGGAGCCGGTGTCGGGGATGGTGTAGAAGCTTCTTACCAAATTTGCAGATGAGGTCGTGGTGATGGTCAGTGAGAGTCGAAAGGGTCAGTGTGTTGAGCGCTTCTTGATATGTGGAGTAGGAGGAGGAGAGAATAATCTTGCATGCCCTCTTTTGCACTTTTTCTAGGTGTTTACGTTGTGTGGCATTTAGGGAGGAAGACCAGGTGGGGGAGGCATAGGTGAGCTTGGGAAGTATGAATGTTGTGTAAACACTGAGGAGCTCGTGTGCAGGAACTCCGAGGGACTTGAGTCGGCGGAGGAGGTGGAGACGGAAACTGGAGGATTTGACAACTTCATTGACGTGTGGTTTCCAATTTAGTTTGTTGTCTATGGTGACGCCGAGGAGCTTCGTGGAATCTACGACCTGGAGTGTGTTCGGACCTAGAGTAATGGAAGGAGGTGGGACAATGTCGGAGGAGAGGTTGATGTGCATAACCATGGTCTTGGTATGGTTGATGGTGACATGGTTGTTGGTAGCCCAGTTTTGGAGACTGTTCAATAAATCCTGAAGGGCGGTATAGTTGGGAGCAGAATTGTTGACGCTGATCCCAATGGTGGAGTCGTCGACATATTTCCAGCGAGCAGGGGTTTCTCTTAGGGCATCATTGATGAGCATAAGGAAGCAGAGTGGTCCCATCTTGGTGCCTTGGGGGACGCCACAGGTGAGTGACTGAAAGGTGGAGACAGCCCCTCGGAAGCGTACAGCTTGGCGTCGGTCACTGAGGAAGTCTGTAAGCCATGGTATGAGGCTTCTTCGAAGCCCGAGGTCAATAGCTTTGTTGATGATTATATTGTGGTCGACTAGGTCGAACGCTTTAGTGAAATCAATGAAGGCGACAGCTACAGACGTTTTTCGTTTCTCGAGATGGCGGTATATGTAATCGAGAAAGCTGACAAGACAGTGAGTGGTGGAGGAAGTTTTCATGTTGCCAAATTGCTGAGGGTCTACGACTCCTGCAATATCAGCATAAGCCCAGTCGAACACAAAACTTTCACAGATTAGGCTGGGTATTGGGGTGATTGCAATAGGTCGTAGCTGATTTAAGGATTGTGGGCTGGTTGACTTGGGCACTGGTGATACATAAGAGGTCTTCCAGTCAGCTGGGCATCTGGCTTGACTGAGAGAAGCATTGATGATGGAGCAGAGGGGTTTAGCAAGCTCCGGGGAGAACTCCTTGAAGAGTTTCATTGGTAAGTCAATGGGGGTGGTAGAGCGTTTTAATTTTAGTTTGTCCAGGCGTTTTGCTACGTCAAATTCTTCTACTAAGTCAGTGGGAAGGGAGGCTGGTAGGTAAGCAGGGAGAGTGGTTGTGTCAAGCCGTGGGAGCGTCTGGCATATAGTAGCGAAATGGTTATTTGTTTGCTCAGCTGCGTCAACACTAGTGAGATGGCTAAGGAAGGGGAGGGGGTGTGTCTTATTGTTTAGTCCACAGAGTTCTTTAAGCTTACCATACCATTGACTGATGTTGGTCTGTTTCAGGTGTTGTAATTTGGTTGGGTAGTGGGACTTCTTTGCAGTGCGTATTTCGCGGATGACTCGGTTGCGAAGGGACCTGTAGCGGATGTGGTCATTGAGATGAAAGGCTCTGTCTCTCTGTTGCATAAGTCTTTTGATCCGAGGTGTGATCCAGGGCAAGTCAGCTGGGTGAGATCTGACGGACTTCTCGGGGAAGAAGTGGTGGTGAGCTTGCGTGGTGGTGTTGGTATAATTTATCCATTTGGTTTCCACGTCATCCACGCTAAGTACTTCAGTCCAGGGATGGTGAACTATCCACTGCCCGAAGAGGCGCACTGCAGAGTCAGTAATCGGCCTGTAGGTCTTGATGTAGGGTCTCTGTACTTGAGTGGGAGTGGCAGCTGGGGACCAGAGCACTGAGTGGACCCTTATGATTTCGATATGGTCCTGTGGGGATGCATGTTCCCACACACACATACACATGTAGTTTCACAAACTGTTCATTGTAAGAAACGCTATGTCCGGATGTACAATAACTATCTAAGTCTATTGCACTCTGTTAACCTAGCACAGGACGTGTGGCTGCAGGACTGACTCTTTGGCCAGACAAAACTAACCGCAGTCGATCTACAGTAACTGACTGTAACCTAAGTAGCTTGGGAGAGAGAGAGCTAGCCCGGAGGCTCACCTCTCTCCACCACTCACTTGGATTCCTTCTATCTCTATCACTCATTTGGTCTCTCTCTCTCTCTCTCTCTCTCTACCACACAGTGCCCTCCCCCTCTTGCCACCATTCACTTGGCCTTTCCCTCTCCTCACCACTTATTCCGCCTCCTCTCTCTAACACTCACTTGGTCTTTCCCTCTCTCTACCGTCACTGGCCTCCCCCTCTCACTACCGCTCATTTGGCCTTTCCCTCTCCACCACTCACTTGGTCTCCTTCTCTCTCTACCACTCACTTGGCCTCACCCACTCGCCACCACTCACTCGGTATCTCGCACTCTCAACCAATTACTTGTCGTCCCCCCCCCCCTCTCTCCACCAATCACTTGCCCTCCCCCCTCTCTCCAGCACTCTCTTGCCCCCCAACCCCCCTCCCCCCCTTCGTCACCATTCACTTGGCCTCTCCCTCTCTCCACCACTCACCTGTTCCCTACAACTCACCTGGTCTCCGCCACTCATCTGGTCTCCACCACTCACCTGTTCTCCACCACTCACCTGTTCTCCACCACTCTCCTGGCCTCCACCACTCACCCAGTCTCAACCACTCACCTGACCTCCACTACTCACCTGTTCTCCACTAATCACTGGTGTCCTCCACTCACCATTTCTCCACTACTCACCTGGTCTCTACTACTCACCTAGTCACCAACATTCACCTGTTCTCCATCACGCACCTGTTCTCCACCACTCACCTGGTCTCCACCACTCACCTGTTCTCCACCGCTCACGTGGTGTCCTCCACTCACTTGGTCTCGACTCCTCAATTGGTCACCACCACTCACCTGGTCTCCACTACTCACCTGTTCTCCACTAATCATCTCGTGTCCTCCACTCACTTGGTCTCCACTACTCACCTGTTCTCCACTAATCATCTCGTGTCCTCCACTCACTTGGTCTCCACTACTCACCTGTTCTCCACTAATCATCTCGTGTCCTCCACTCACTTGCTCTCCACTACTCACCGATTCTCCATCATATACCTGGTCTCCACCACTCACCTGGTGTCCTCCTCTCACTTGGTCTCCACCAAACACCTGATGTCCTCCTCTCACTTTTCTCGACCAGTCACCTGGTTTCTACCACTCACCTGGTCTCCACCACTCACCTGGTCTCCACCGCTCACTCATTCTCCACCCTTTATCTGTTCTCCACTACTCACCTGGTCTCCACCACCCACCTGGGCTCCACCACTCACCTGTTCTCCACCACTAACCTGGTGTCCTCTCACTTGGTTTCCACCACTCAGCTGGTGTCCTCCACTCACTTGGTCTCCATTTCTCACCTGCTCTCCTCCACTCACCTGGTCTCCACTACTCACCTGTTCTCCACTAATCACCTCGTTTCCACCACTCACCTGTTCTCCACCACTCACTTGGTCTTCCCTACTCACCTGCTCTCCACCAATCACCTGCTCTCCACCACTTACTTGGTCTCCACTATTCACCTATTCTCCTCCACTCACCTGTTCTCCACTATTCACCTGTTCTCCAATATTCACTTGTTCTCCATCACTCACCTCTTCTCCACCACTCACCTGTTCTCCACGACTCACCTGTTCTCCACCACTCACCTGTTCTCCACTAATCACTGGTGCCCTCCACTTACCATTTCTCCACTACTCTCCTGGTCTCCACCACTCACCTGGTCTCCACCACCCACCCGGTCTCCACCACTCACCTACTCTCCACCACTCACCTACTCTCCACCACTCACCTACTCTCCACTACTCTCCTGGTCTCAACTACTCACTGTTTTCCACTAATCACCTCGTGTCCACCACTCACCTGCTCTCCACCGCTCACCTGCTCTCCACCACTCACTTGCTCTCCACTACTCTCCTGGTCTCCACTACTCTTCTGGTCTCCACTGCTCACTTGGTCTCCACTATTCACCTGTTCTCCACCACTCACCTGGGCTCCACCTCTCACGCATTCTCCACCCTTTATCTGCTCTCCACCACTCACCTGTTTTCCACTACTCACCTGTTCTCCATCACTCACCTCTTCTCCACCACTCACCTCTTTTCCACGACTCACCTGTTCTCCACTAATCATTGGTGTCCTCCACTCACCATTTCTCTACTACTCACCTGGTCTCCAAAATTCACCTGTTCTCCATCACTCACCTGTTCTCCACCGCTCACCTGGTCTCCAACATTCACCTGTTCTCCACCACTCACCTGTTCTCCACCATTCACCTGTTCTCCACGACACACCTGTTCTCCACCACTCACCTGGTCTCTACTACTCACCTGTTCTCCACTAATTATCTGATCTCCGCAGCCTGAAGGAGCTGAACGTGGACGAGCCTGTCATGATGTTGTTGCTGCTTATCGTTCTCTTCACCAGCGACCGACCTCACCTGCTAGCTGGTCCTACCGTCCAGATGCGCCAGGACCATTACATCGATCTTCTCAGGTAAGTCTTGGCTCCTCTTATTTTATAGTAGATCCTCCATTACGCCCTCATCTTCTCATTCTCATTTTGTGGTGTGCCCTGAGTCTTCTTCTTTTGCTGTTCCTCATCAGGTCAGGCCTTGGTCATCTTGTTCTATGTCAGCGTCTCGTGTGCCCTAGGCATCTTTTTTCCATGTTAGGTCGCTTCCTTCCTCCCACTTGTTGTTATAACATGTACAGTATATATATATGGTGTCCCAGAAAAATGTCCCTCCCTCCCTCCCTCCCTGCCCTCTCCCTGGACCCCTGTGAGTTGGAGGAAGAGCAGGGAGGGAGAGAGGCAGAGAGGTAACACTAGTTGTTCTTCAAAACTTCGCTCGCTGGTCCTAAAAAAATAGTCCTATTTCATATACACCCTTAAATAATAAAAAAGTGAGGCCTTTTTCCTTAATATATTTTCAATCGTTACAATGTAATCAATATATTTTTAACGTATAATCTAGGCAGCTATCAAACAGGGAGGTACTACCGCCTGGAATGATATTGGAAGCATAATGTGTTGTCTAATGGTACACCCTGCTGCCATATGGCACCACAAGAATTGTGACCAAGTCCCAGGCCGCTTATCTGACTTTCTGTTTCATTTACACACAATTACAGGGTCTCAATTGTTTTTTCTTAATATTCACAACACAATTATTATTATCATTATTTATTATTATATTTTCGCCCCCCAGGCCCTGATGTGGTCAATGAACTGTGCTCGGGTGGGCTAATCCCAGTAAAAAAATAATAATAAATAAATAAAATAAAAAATCTGTAAGGTTTCAGTGCAATAAATAGTTCATACTTTCAGACATATTAATAATTCTGGCAATGCTCTTCTTTTTTCCTATTGATAACCGTTGTTGCTGGGTGGGTACAGAAAGTACCTGGGTTGGCGCTATGGCCCTCACAACGCCCCTATCCTCTACCCTCGCCTTTTGATGAAACTGACAGACCTCCGGGAGCTGAATGACCAGCACACTGAGTACAATCTCAAGTTGGCCAAGCAAGAGGTTAGTCAATAAAATCATCACACACACACACACACACATACACACACACTGTGGATTTTCAGCCTTTTTTGGTTTTCATGCTCTTTCAATAAACCGTTCATTATTATTATTATTACACACACACGATGGCAGAGACACTCGCAGATACACAGACAGATGTACAGATGGACAGATCGAAGAGTATACACATCAAAAAATGAACAAATTTAACATGAACTATAACAGTATACTGCATATAATACTCACATTGTCTCCTCTAATTGCATAAGTAAATTTTAACTACAAAGTTGGGATTCACAGAGATTTCATCGGTTCATTTTCCTTGTAGCTGTTGTGTATTGGGTGTACTTAACGTTAAGTTTCAGTAAAATTTAATACCATTTTGATCAGTGCATTCGCTTAACTCAACCAGTTAGGCACATTTTCATCCTATTCCTAAGGATGCTTCATCTCACTTTCACAGATCGCAGAGATCCAGACTCAGTTAGGTCGACTAAACCTGAACCCTTACACTGAGTGGCCTAGCATCGTGCAGCAACAGAGTTTGTCCACCATGCCATCTGTGGCGCCTCAGGAAGACCCAGGTCCTTCCTCACGTCCCGTAGATATTGTTCCACCACCGGTAGCGCCTGTGCAAGTGATGGTCACCCCAAAAACATCCTCCAGTGGTGAGCGCCAGGCTGGGCTTATGGGGACGTCATCAGGTGTGGCACCCGAGGGGAACTCACGCGCTCCCGACTCCTCGGGAATGGGCGACCTCTTGGCGTCTCTTGATTTCGAGCAGTTAGCAAATAATCCGAGCTTCCAGCGGATGATTATGCAACAGTTGCAGAAGTCCATCGTGAGTGTTCTCAGCTCTCCTAATTTTGGTCTGGGCAATCTTTTCCCTGACGGTCGCACCATGAAACATCAGCAACCCATGGCAAATAATTTGCAGCAAAATTCACCATCGATAACGCAGCAGACATCGCATCTTCAGACACCACCACCACAAATTTTCCTGCAGCAACAACAACAACAACAACAGCAGCAACAGCAGCAGAAGCTCTCACCGCAGCCACAAGCTCTATCAGAGCAGATGCCAGCACCTCCTCAAGATCCCGCGTCAGACCTCATGACGCAACTCGACTACATTAATTCCAGTCAACCATGCAACCTTCAGAGCGTCCACCAGTCTCAGCAGGCATTCCAGCAATTAGAAAATCAACTTATGAATAACATCAGCGGCTGTGGCAACTTTGGAGAGCAACATCAACAGCAACAACTACAACAACAGTATCAATGCTACCTGCAACAACAGCAATATCTTCACCAGCAAGCGCTATTCTTTCAACACCAGCATCAAATTCAACAGCAATCACAACAGGAGCAACAACACATGAATCAGCAACAGGGTATGTCAAGACCGGGTTTTATTAT